>OY744476.1:106387738-106477971 GCA_963556175.1 Tipula confusa | reverse complement strand
GTTTTTGATTACAAAAATCAAAACATACAAAAGAAATTTATTACGACAAAATTCAAATTTCAACGACAATAACGACAAAATTAAGAATTGGAAAACCGAAATTAAACGGACGGTACAATTAATAGAACAAAACGTTAAAATACAAATTGAATTATACTGGACAAATATTATGAAGGGTATTCGGCCGGGCACGAAAATGTGGAAGGAAATTAAAAAATTTAAGAAATTAAAACAGACGGACAGCATTGGCATCAAAAGACTAGACATACCCGAATCGAACACAAACAAATACACAAATTTCGATATTGATTGGACCCTAATTACAAAAAATACGGACAATAATACATATCAATTAAACAACGAAAAAATAAATCTCAACATTATTGGAAAACACATAGAGGACAATACAATAACAAATCCGAATTTAGGTGAAAAAACGCACGAAAATCAAATAAAAAATCAAATTGAGCCACTTTTCAAAAAATTTCGACATGAACATCATACCAAAATCAATTTTTCGGCAAAAAATTTAGCAAACTCACCGTTACAACCACACGACGATCAAAATTATTTTATAACTGTGGACCAACTAACGGACATTTTAAATTTGGCCAACAACAAAAAATCTTACGGACCGGACCTACTGCCCAACATTATTCTAAAACATTTACCCAAATCGATCATAAACGATTTATGCATATTATTTAACAATTTATTAAATAATAAATCGTTTCCAGATTGTTGGAAACTGGCTCGAGTTTTTCCAATACTAAAAAAAAATAAAACACCTACGGACCCAGACAATTATCGGCCCATTAGTCTCCTCTCAAATTTAGGTAAAATTTTCGAAATTATAATTTATAACAAAATTAATGACCATGTCAACAACAAAAAATTAATGCCAGAAAATCAATTTGGTTTTCGGTACGGACATAATACTATTCATGCAATAACTAAATTAATGACGGACGTAACACATAATTTAAATTTTAAAAATTCTACAGGTGCCGTTATGATTGACATTAAAAAAGCTTTCGAATCTATTTGGCTAGACGGACTAATAGCAAAATTAATAAAAATGAATTTTTCAAATGACCTTATACAAATCATACACGGACTTTTGTACAATCGACATTTTTTCGTAACAACAGGCAAACTACAGTCGACAGAAAAATTCAAAATTCTAAATGGAGTACAACAAGGCTCCATTACAGCTCCAATACTATTTAATATTTATACGGCCGAACTTATACAAGACGAGACTCTAAATTCAAAAACTATACAAACTTGTGCATACGCAGACGACATGGTTATTTATAGTTCTGACTATATCGTTGGCAATATCGAAAAAAACATACAATCGGCTCTAAATTATCTCGAAAAATATTTAAATAAATGGCATATCGAAATTAATACGGCCAAATGTGAAACAATTTTATTTCGACAACCCCTAAAAAATGCGCAACGCGATCTCAAACGAAATTGGAAAAAATTTTCGATTAAAATTTACAATCAACCAATAAAACTAAAAGAAACAATCAAATATCTGGGCGTGAATATCGACAATAAGTGCTATATGGCCAATCACATGACGATACAACAGGAAAAAGCACGACGTGCTTTTATGGGGGCAAGACAACTATTTTACAGTCGACACATTGACAATAAAATAAAAATTATAGCATACAAGGCACTAATAAGACCAATACTGACATACGGATGCCAAGTATGGTATAATCAGACGCCACGATACATGGAACGATACAGGACTTTCGAACGGAAATGCCTCCGACATTGTAACGGATTATATAGAAAAACGAATACGGACTTTACACATTACATATCAAATAAAATACAATACAAAAATTTCGATTCGGACCGAATTGACGTACACATACTAAAATTAACACGAAACCATATAAGACGAGCGACATTAAATTATGAAAACTCACTGATATACGGACCATATTATTTGGATACACTATTAACAGAACGATACGCAACAACGGAAACAGTACCGGGACCGAATTTATTCGTTTTTCTAGATCGAAAAGGATACATCCAAAACAAAGAGGCCATTCCATTGATATATCATGTTCAACGAAGGCCAAATGAAAAATGGTTTGATCCGGCAAAATTCGAAAATCCAGACGAACATATCCGTTTCGACACAACTGTAATAAAAAAACAAAATGAATTCAATGAAAGATGCGAGAAATATTGGTGGCTTGCTGATAACAATACGTCGAGAGATTCTGCATCAACATCATGATCTACGAGATTTTTATAAAAAAAAATAATAATAATACAATTTTTTATTTTTTTCATACTATTTTTTCTTATATACTTACAATTTTTTACATATAAATAATTTATATATGTAGATACTTACATTTGTTAATTTGGGTCCTTTTGACCACCTCAAAATTTTATGTTATAACAATTTTTATATAGCCAATTTTTGTTTTATCTTTTTGTTACTTTTATAGTGTGTCTGTGTGTATGTGAATGTGTTCGGGAGTGTATCATGCATATGAATGTTTATTTATTTATTTATTATTAGCTCATAAGTTCATTTAATCAAAAAGATATTGGCCAAAAATTTTTTTAACATTTTATTTTTGTCAATTAATTCAACATTAAGTTTATATAAAAATTCTTTTTTTATTCATATACAATTTCTAACAATTTTAAATTTTTGAATATTTTTTGAAATTTTTTACAAAACTTTATTGTTTACACGAATAGAAAAACCTGAGAGCCCATTTTTGGGACAGTGGTTTTATTTTTATTTTATATAATTTTATAGATGGCCTTTTTAATGGATCCACCATCTAAGTCATATTTTGTTACTAATATTATATTATGTAAAAAAAAAAAAATGTTTAATAAAATGGATTTGTTTATATATAAAAAAAAAAAAACCACGTACAACTTCATTGCACATATCGTGTATGTTTGAAATTTGGTTAAATGCTTGAGATAGTGTAGGATGATCAAATTACAATTGTACTAAACTTGTTCACTTCCACGCGAAAATTCCTATTACATGATAACGTGTTTTACTGTTAGGTCGTGTAGAGTAATTATGCAAAAGATATCTATAATAATTGTAATTATGACCTCGTCTAGTTTTTGTCGCAGTATCTTAATTTACTATCTATATACAATGTTTTTAAGTACTAACTAAAACTGACCACCTCGAAACTTTGTTAACACTAGGTAAATTTTAAAGTAAAAAAAATAACTAAATCAATAAACCGCCATCATATGTTTGGACTGTAATATATACGAGTAATATTCGATTTAAATTATGTTAAAAAAAATAAATATGTTAAACCCATTTGATCGAAAAATAAAAAGATAAAATAAAAATATGTCAAATTTATTTTCTCGTTATTAAATTTTCCACTCAATATTTTATCATGGTTTTCCAAAAAGACATTAGCATTTAATAAAATTATGTTAAAGAAAATCATATTTTTTGCTTTTGTTTTTATGCTGCTTTTTATGTTGTATAAGCGTAATTACATCGAAAAAGGACCATTCAAGTGTGTTACAATATTATTTTTTAATGGTTCGATATGAAATAAATTTGATATTTTTTTTTTATTATTCCGTGTTCTAATCTGTAAATAATATGCGGGTGTATGATGTGTGTTTATCTTTCGTATATTTAAATATTATGCTTGAATAATATATCCACATATATGCTTTACTCTTGTGCGTTTTCGATGCTCCATAGACTAGTTGTAATCTTTAAATGTTAATGCCCATTCCATTACATATATTGTCATCTGAAAAGAAGCGCATTTGGACACAAAATTAAACACCTTGTTCATTGATTGATTGATTGATTAAAAATGTACTGCCAAGCGTTAAGCTGATTATCCCAGTAAGCGCTGAGGAAGGATAAGGTAGAATATAGTTAGATATACTATTGAGATCGAATCGATTACAGAAACCTTTGTGGTCAATATAATAATATAATAATATAATAATATAATAATATAATAATATAATAATATAATAATATAATAATATAATAATATAATAATATAATAATATAATAATATAATAATATAATAATATAATAATATAATAATATAATAATATAATAATATAATAATATAATAATATAATAATATAATAATATAATAATATAATAATATAATAATATAATAATATAATAATATAATAATATAATAATATAATAATATAATAATATAATAATATAATAATATAATAATATAATAATATAATAATATAATAATATAATAATATAATAATATAATAATATAATAATATAATAATATAATAATATAATAATATAATAATATAATAATATAATAATATAATAATATAATAATATAATAATATAATAATATAATAATATAATAATATAATAATATAATAATATAATAATATAATAATATAATAATATAATAATATAATAATATAATAATATAATAATATAATAATATAATAATATAATAATATAATAATATAATAATATAATAATATAATAATATAATAATATAATAATATAATAATATAATAATATAATAATATAATAATATAATAATATAATAATATAATAATATAATAATATAATAATATAATAATATAATAATATAATAATATAATAATATAATAATATAATAATATAATAATATAATAATATAATAATATAATAATATAATAATATAATAATATAATAATATAATAATATAATAATATAATAATATAATAATATAATAATATAATAATATAATAATATAATAATATAATAATATAATAATATAATAATATAATAATATAATAATATAATAATATAATAATATAATAATATAATAATATAATAATATAATAATATAATAATATAATAATATAATAATATAATAATATAATAATATAATAATATAATAATATAATAATATAATAATATAATAATATAATAATATAATAATATAATAATATAATAATATAATAATATAATAATATAATAATATAATAATATAATAATATAATAATATAATAATATAATAATATAATAATATAATAATATAATAATATAATAATATAATAATATAATAATATAATAATATAATAATATAATAATATAATAATATAATAATATAATAATATAATAATATAATAATATAATAATATAATAATATAATAATATAATAATATAATAATATAATAATATAATAATATAATAATATAATAATATAATAATATAATAATATAATAATATAATAATATAATAATATAATAATATAATAATATAATAATATAATAATATAATAATATAATAATATAATAATATAATAATATAATAATATAATAATATAATAATATAATAATATAATAATATAATAATATAATAATATAATAATATAATAATATAATAATATAATAATATAATAATATAATAATATAATAATATAATAATATAATAATATAATAATATAATAATATAATAATATAATAATATAATAATATAATAATATAATAATATAATAATATAATAATATAATAATATAATAATATAATAATATAATAATATAATAATATAATAATATAATAATATAATAATATAATAATATAATAATATAATAATATAATAATATAATAATATAATAATATAATAATATAATAATATAATAATATAATAATATAATAATATAATAATATAATAATATAATAATATAATAATATAATAATATAATAATATAATAATATAATAATATAATAATATAATAATATAATAATATAATAATATAATAATATAATAATATAATAATATAATAATATAATAATATAATAATATAATAATATAATAATATAATAATATAATAATATAATAATATAATAATATAATAATATAATAATATAATAATATAATAATATAATAATATAATAATATAATAATATAATAATATAATAATATAATAATATAATAATATAATAATATAATAATATAATAATATAATAATATAATAATATAATAATATAATAATATAATAATATAATAATATAATAATATAATAATATAATAATATAATAATATAATAATATAATAATATAATAATATAATAATATAATAATATAATAATATAATAATATAATAATATAATAATATAATAATATAATAATATAATAATATAATAATATAATAATATAATAATATAATAATATAATAATATAATAATATAATAATATAATAATATAATAATATAATAATATAATAATATAATAATATAATAATATAATAATATAATAATATAATAATATAATAATATAATAATATAATAATATAATAATATAATAATATAATAATATAATAATATAATAATATAATAATATAATAATATAATAATATAATAATATAATAATATAATAATATAATAATATAATAATATAATAATATAATAATATAATAATATAATAATATAATAATATAATAATATAATAATATAATAATATAATAATATAATAATATAATAATATAATAATATAATAATATAATAATATAATAATATAATAATATAATAATATAATAATATAATAATATAATAATATAATAATATAATAATATAATAATATAATAATATAATAATATAATAATATAATAATATAATAATATAATAATATAATAATATAATAATATAATAATATAATAATATAATAATATAATAATATAATAATATAATAATATAATAATATAATAATATAATAATATAATAATATAATAATATAATAATATAATAATATAATAATATAATAATATAATAATATAATAATATAATAATATAATAATATAATAATATAATAATATAATAATATAATAATATAATAATATAATAATATAATAATATAATAATATAATAATATAATAATATAATAATATAATAATATAATAATATAATAATATAATAATATAATAATATAATAATATAATAATATAATAATATAATAATATAATAATATAATAATATAATAATATAATAATATAATAATATAATAATATAATAATATAATAATATAATAATATAATAATATAATAATATAATAATATAATAATATAATAATATAATAATATAATAATATAATAATATAATAATATAATAATATAATAATATAATAATATTATAATATAATAATATAATAATATAATAATATAATAATATAATAATATAATAATATAATAATATAATAATATAATAATATAATAATATAATAATATAATAATATAATAATATAATAATATAATAATATAATAATATAATAATATAATAATATAATAATATAATAATATAATAATATAATAATATAATAATATAATAATATAATAATATAATAATATAATAATATAATAATATAATAATATAATAATATAATAATATAATAATATAATAATATAATAATAATCAACAACAAGAAGAGAAAACCAGGAGCAGCCACTATCAATGGTGCCTCCTTTGGAATAAACCGTTTGTCTGCAGCATATCTGTGCTACCTAACATCGCCTGTATTACCGAGAAAATGCTCTTACTAAATTTAAGGCCCAAGCACAGAAATCCAGCCGATTTCAACATTGAGGAAAAGAAAAAAATATTTAAAACTTTCATTCCCTTCATCCAGCAACAACACTCACAGGCACGACAGAACAGTAACCAACCAAAACAAAAATAATGGGAAGGAAAGGAAAGTTTTATCAGTACCGACAAAATTTGTGCGATCTCCCAATATCCAATATTTAAACCACCACTACCACAAACCACTCACATTGATAATAAACTGCTCAGCATTCTGCAATCTTTTATCGGCAACTCCGATCTGCCATCATTCATCTCTAATTGTATCAGTTTTTGCCTGAGAACCATAAATAAATTAATTCATACCATCGTTGCCAAAAATTACAAAGTGTCTATACACTTCTATATATACTGCTAATTCTATACGGCCTGATGATTCCACCAGACATAAATCTACATTACACATTGACTCTCTCAAGATATATTTTGTGGTGTTTAATCTCGTGTCAATTGGTATTTTCCCAAATCCGACGATCTTGCTTGATCTCATATACATTTTATTGAAAGAATTCAAATTTCCTGTTTCTGGTTACCATCATCCCAAATAGTCTCCAACACTGATACTCGTGTAACAAGTAGTGTCATGAGATTTTAAGTGTAACAGTGAATTTATGTAGTGTGAAATTAGAGACTAATTTAAAAATTGATTTTACAAGTACAGTGCGTTTGCGTACGAACGGTTTATATGACAGAAAAGTTTAGTGTTCGAATTGTTTTTATTTTGTTTAATTCAATCATTACGTCATAATTGGTTCATAGTGAACATTTTTTTTACTCGACCTAATTAAAGAGTATATAATGCTGGGCTTTAAATATGTGGTTCCAATTTTTATTTTTTTTTTATTTCTTGAAACATTTTAGCAACCTGTGTTTTTTAGAGAAGGCATACTAAAAGTAGAATAAAAAAAATCTCAGGCAATATAATATGGTGGATCGCACGGGCTAATTACGGAATTCCAATTTTCAGTATTTAAATTGTGGTATGGAGTATTAAAGTTATATGAATTTTGGTCCATATCGAACCATTATGTTAGACCTTTATGTACATTTTAAACATTTAGGTGTACTGTTTACATTTAGGGAAAGATTTCTGCTGTTGTAGCTGTTTTTATTATGAATCGGTAATGCGGTGGAATTTTTTGCTGGTCTTTATTGGTGTCTGCGGATTCTGAATTGTAGTGTAAGTTTAGATCACGGGTCAGTTTGTTACCGATTAGACCGCATAATGATTTGATAACAGATCATTTGTGGACTCAGTTCTTTCTGATTTTTGGGTGTTCTTGGAAGGAGTTAAGTTAGTTGTTTAAGTCTTCTGCCGGAAGCGGTCGTGTTGCTTTTTCGGGGTGATATGACAGAATTATATTGTTTCCGATTTTGATGTAGTTGGGAATGGTTAAATTGCCGAGCTTTGCCAGTTTCCGGATATGGTTGCGTCGAAGTATTGTGGATGGCTGCGGGGGTTGGTTTTTGAATTTTGGTGGTTGTTATTTTACAACTTAATTATTCGTAAAATTTGGGGTGCTTAATGCGTTTTGCATTGCGGCTGCGGTAGAAGGCGTTGTGTCCATGATGCTGGTAACTAAAGAACTATGAGTTTTGCTTTGCTCTCGGTGAGAGTATGGTTGACGTATGATTGTGGCTGTACAGCTGCATGGCGATCAACACATCTCTTGAAGTTCCTCTTTATTCGTTGCTTATTTGGATGGACGCAAAGCACGAGGCGGTAAGTTTGAGTTTGTTATACGAATCGCTGCTGCTTTCACAAACCCTTCCGTATTGATATGACTTTTTTTTTACTGATTCTGTCTTAGTGTGGTGTGGGTAGAGGATCGCGATAGAGTTGTCCGGTTTACTTTCAGGAGAGGACGAGCAGGGTTGATGTAATGGTCTCCTCAAATGTCACTGGTGCTGACCATGATTTTTGGCGTTTGAACACCGGTGTAATTAGAAATTTTGGCCTTAGAGTTTTCGGTTTTGGGCAGCACCATTGACTATTCCTTTTTCGGTTTTGCTCTTTTTGTTGTTATCAAAACTTGAGATTTATTTTCGTTTATTGGCCAACTTTTAGATTAAAATGAGTTATTACTATTTCAAGTGAACTAAAATTTTTTTTGATTTTTAGATACCGCTCCCAAGTACGTTTAACCTCATCTATTGTGTGTAGAAGCAAGTGCCCAGGTTTGAGTACTTTTACTCTGTGCCTTTAAAAGCTGGAATGTTACGTTACATTTTAACGTAACATTCCTGCTACATTTCCAGTATCGCTGTTTCGGCAATTAAAATCACCACCCAGAAGAAACATGATGTGGTGGAACTGACATTTTTATGATGATTGCAACTATTTCACCACCTTAATTAGAACGACCATTTCTTTAAATTTAAAAAAATTAGGATGTTGAAAGCTACCCTTGGTTTTAAAAAGTTTACTGTTATAAGCGTAATGTTTTATCATATTTTTCGAGAAAATGTATTACCTCATATTTCTTTTCGGTTGACGCTATGAGCGCCCCAAATAGATACGTTTATATTACTAATTACAGACTAAAAAAGTTCTTTTGTACTATTTTCAATATGCATAAATCCATCAAATTCTTTAAATTCCATGATCTTAATTTACCAAAAAATTAATTAATCAAAACTTAAATGTAAATCAACAAAATCGTCTTAACTATCATCATTTTCCTCGGGCGACTAGAGTACAAAAGTAAAACAAAAAATTCCCCACAACATTTACAGATGATTAATGGTAAACTTTTTAAAGATAATTAAATTTATACACTATAATTATAAAACATGGACGGTCACCGATATACTCGTTCATACACCGAACTAAATTTAGGATACTCAACAAAATAATGTTAAATAATTAATCATGCAACACAAAAATTTTATTATTTAATTTTCAATAACAATTTGGTACTCGTCGAGAACATAAATTCAGATGAATTTCCACGGTTTGAGTTTTATACCTCTAGAAAAATGTATAGTTTCGTTTTATTGCACTTTTGGTTGCGCTGTATAAAACTAAAAAAATTGTAACCGACCGCATTTAATAATAGTTTAAGACTATTTTAGACTTTAAAATTTACCGTTCCGCTCTGCTGTGTTATTATTTTAACAATAATTTTCCTTTGGATTTTTTTGTTTCTTTTGTTTTTATGGAAATTGCTTTTTTTTGAATCTCGCTTTATACTTTTGTTGTTCCTTAACAATTAGTACTCCATTAAGAAAATTAGTTTTAAGCAAACTACATTTTTATTTTTTAATATTTATTCAGACTCGTATAGTATATTGTGTGGATCCGGTTCGTTGCAAACAACAATGTGATGAATATTCTGGTGAGGTAATATCCTGTTCGGGTTAAACTATTTAATATTTTTAAGTTGGTATACACTTGTTATGTCTACGAATAGACTGTTAAGCTTTAACAGATTAAGATGTTTATATTACGACAACAATTTGGATTTTGTATAACGTGTATGTCAATTTAGTGTGATTTTGACTTCTAAGTACTAAAATTGAAAAAGAGACAGTTTTATTTGCTTTTTATTTGACTATAACTATGAAATATCAGTTTTTAACTATTCTGCGGTCAAATTAATGGTTTTATGTTAAATTAATGCTAACCAGTACTCTCATTAGTTTCAAAAGTTTGTTTTTTATATTTATTTTTATATTATTGTTACAACTGACTTATTATATATTATGTCATCTAGCAATTTTGCTATCTTAATTAATTCACATTTGTTAAAAGGCCCATGACTAGTTCCAAAGATAAATATTATTATTTTTTTTAATAATTATTTGCTGTAATACAGTATTTTTTTGGATTAGAATCACTAGATCTATTGGTTTGATCCTTTGTAAGCGTTTTATTGCTATCGGACAATTCAGCATACGACGTATTTCAGTATTCTTATGTTGTTGAAGGCTTGAATCATGGCAGCATAAACTGCAATTAGTATTTTGATATCTTCCATCTTTAAGTCATAAAACGGGGCATTTACAACGGGGCCACTACTATGTTTCGAAGTACTTTATTTCATCGAAATTATTTTCTTTAACGTCGGAATTATCTAAACAATCATTTTTTTTGTACAGTTCTAAAGTTGTATTCCGTAAGTCCACACAAGTTTCATAGTCTGCCGCTAAAGGAGCAATTTATTATGTATAATATTATGTCGCAGTTATGCTTTATTATTCAGAGCAACATCTAAATTTTAACCATTCACGATCTCAGTAAGATCATTTTCGATCTTACCATGCACGCAGCTTTTGTTTAAAAACAAATCATGATAACAAATACAAACAAAAAGGTTTTTGATAGCCTCTGTTGTATAGTAAACGATAATGTGACAAATGGACTTTCATATAGTTGGCGCGCTAAAAAGCTTAAACGCTTAACTGGTTTTTAGGTTATGTTAGAGCAACTTCTACATATGATTGTGTTAAATATTTTTTTAATAAGCTCAGAAACTGTACCAGATTAAATTGTTGTATGGACAAAAGATAGACTGTCAAAATTTAGAATATTTATTTAAAAAAATCAAAATATTTTAAACGTAATTTAGGTTACCTAGAATTATCTAGACCACCCTATTACTCCAAAAGTCCACACTAAATTCTAACTATGGTATAAGTTAAAGTTCATTCCGAAATAAGGCAACATAAATTTATAGACAACAAATTAATTTAATCTCCAATATGACTTGTTTATTCCCTAACTATTTAGACCTCATCAGTCTTTATTTAAATAATCAAATAAAAAGCATAAATTGGGTTATATACCAAATATGAAATAGCCACCTTCCTTTGAAAGTTCCTTTGAAAGAATCAGAAGATGTTTTGCGTGTGCAAATCACGTCGGGGTCACCATTATAACGACGGCAGATGTGCGTGTCGTTATTTCGTTTTACTCGGTCGCCATGGCCTGATGAGATGACAATTAATTTTTAACTAAATTCTTTATCAGATCTTAACTGAGCTTTGTTTTCCATAACATCCAAATCTGAATAATTAAAATAACGGCACATATCCGCCGTCATTATAATGGTGACTTCGACGTGATTTGCACACGAAACACATCTTCTGATTCTTTCTTCTACTATTAACTTGGTCTTATATTTGGTAACCACAACGTCCGTTTTTACGGACAATCAAAATAAATCACGTGGTTTACAATCGCACGTTACGCGCACCTAGTTCTGCTTTGCTACAGTTTTTTGTTGCTGTTGTGTTTTTAAACATATTATGCTACGATATAAACAACATGTCTATGAGTGATGATGAACCGAAAGGCCAGGGAGAGGCTAATATCTCTGCCACTGGCATAAGTCTCCTAGAATTCTGGATTACTAATCCGGGATCCTGGTTCAAGACGATAGAGATATTGTTCGCCGCCAACAAAGTTACGAGCGATAAACAAAAGTTCGCACAAGCGATCAGTTGTTTGTCGCTCCAACAAGCAGTGATGATCAACGACGTTCTGCCGGAACCTTCTGCAAACGATAGGTGCAACTACGTAAAATCTGTCCTGATCAAGAGGACAACGCTCTCAGACAGGAAGAAGCTGGGAGCGCTACTAGAGAAGACAGAGATGGGCGACCAACGTCCATCCAAAGTCTTATGGCGAATTATAACATTGGCTACCGGCCGATTTAATGTGCCCCTTATAACCCAGCTGTGGATCAGGAAACTATTTGAATTTATTTAGATATCACACAGCTGATACCACAGCAAGATAAGGAAACAGACGCTTTGGCCGGCATAGCTGCCGGCTACATGAGGCAATGTGATGAACAGCGCCTACCGCACACGTGGTAGGCGCTGTTCATCACTGGTCACGGTCACGTGTCACACGAAGAAGTCTAACCATGTGCCAACTAGGCATACTAGGAACACTACAACCTGTAGTAAGAGCTGCAACGAGCAACTTCCTCGTACGCTCGAAAAACTTAATGCAAGACTAGACATACTCGAATTTTGAGCATCTAGTCCAGCGGCTAACTGGCGAGCACGACCTCGTACTCCTTCCACTAGAAGGAGATTCAATTCAAAAAAACGCCAAGCCGCCAGCAACCAGCTTGGTGTTATTACCATACAAAATTCGGACCCAAAGCGAAAATTGTATGACACCGTGTGATTTTCCTAATCCACAGGTAAAAACAACCAAGAAACATCGTTTTCCTGATATAAAGGCAATTTTGAGGAATAATAATTCCCCAAACTAGTAAGTCTATCGGTTGGGACGGCTGACCGTAGACCGAATTACATTAGCCGCCTATTTATAAGGGACTATCAGAACAAACTAACGTTGCTGACAGACACTGGCGCTGACATAAGCGTCATTCCCTAGCGATTTACTGCGAAACTTCAACGGGAAGCAACAGTCCATATATCGCAGAACCACTGCGACGAACCATTTTAATGCACTGCATAACATTTCGTTATACATAACATTTCCTAGAGTTGCCTTAGCAGTTGCGACAACCGAAATTGTCAATACTTGCAATAGACGCTTTGGCCGGCATAGCTGCCGGCTACATGAGGCAATGTGATGAACAGCGCCTACCGCACACGTGGTAGGCGCTGTTCATCACTGGTCACGGTCACGTGTCACACGAAGAAGTCTAACCATGTGCCAACTAGGCATACTAGGAACACTACAACCTGTAGTAAGAGCTGCAACGAGCAACTTCCTCGTACGCTCGAAAAACTTAATGCAAGACTAGACATACTCGAATTTTGAGCATCTAGTCCAGCGGCTAACTGGCGAGCACGACCTCGTACTCCTTCCACTAGAAGGAGATTCAATTCAAAAAAACGCCAAGCCGCCAGCAACCAGCTTGGTGTTATTACCATACAAAATTCGGACCCAAAGCGAAAATTGTATGACACCGTGTGATTTTCCTAATCCACAGGTAAAAACAACCAAGAAACATCGTTTTCCTGATATAAAGGCAATTTTGAGGAATAATAATTCCCCAAACTAGTAAGTCTATCGGTTGGGACGGCTGACCGTAGACCGAATTACATTAGCCGCCTATTTATAAGGGACTATCAGAACAAACTAACGTTGCTGACAGACACTGGCGCTGACATAAGCGTCATTCCCTAGCGATTTACTGCGAAACTTCAACGGGAAGCAACAGTCCATATATCGCAGAACCACTGCGACGAACCATTTTAATGCACTGCATAACATTTCGTTATACATAACATTTCCTAGAGTTGCCTTAGCAGTTGCGACAACCGAAATTGTCAATACTTGCAATATAGGGTTCACATCATCAGAACGGTAAATGGTTTCCAAAATGCTACCGCTCTAACAAAATCATGTTATTGTGCTTTCTTATCTTTGGTTATCAGACTTTTACAATAATTTAATGAGATACCTGGCTTCTACGAATCTTAGCTTTGTAGTGACCAATTAATTCTTACTGCTTTCAAATTAGGCAGCCGACCAAAAAGATCTCATATCAAGGATGACTCAAGACTTCCCCTTATAATTTAACAAATGGTCAATTTGACATTGAGATGGCTTACGAGGGTGTGTACATGTTTCTAAGTGGAACCACAAAGAGGTCGTGCGTGACCGCAAAGTACATAATTCTTTCATCATTTTCGGACTGTAGATCGCTTTGAGAGTACGAGCCTATGTTTTCACATAGTCATTCTGATTTTTGTCAGCATTAGCATTAAATTCATCAATCACTATTCCGACGACGTGCTCCAGTATGGATCCCATTACATCATCCAACTATTTGTGAAATGAATCTTCACCTTTAGATTGATTTACATTAGTGCGGCCGCACGAACACATATGATTGAAAGTTTGGCTAGTCACAATAAAGCCATACCACCAAGGAAACAAGCATGGCAAATTCAAGAGCAGCCAAAATCAGTTTAACTGTTTTCTTTATGTATATGATTTGTTACCTGAACAGAAAGAAATAACGAAACTCTATTAAGCCCTTGAGCACTAAGAATTCTTGGGGAAGAAGAAGCTTTTCACTTAAAGTTATATTGCGGCATATTCCGGAAGTTCAACGAAACATATAGTATTATTATACTGGTCTTCTAATGTAGTCTTTACTGCCTTTAATTTACTTACCACCGGGTCAGAGAAGATATCCAATAGTCAATATCCAAAACATTTTGTTCGGTTTGAATGGTCAGATATTTCCAAAATTGACTTAGTGAAAGCTTACCATCATAGATTAATATCACCGGAAGATGTATACTATATACTGCTCTGATTACGCCCTTTTGTTTATTTGATTTGGTTTACATGCTTTTAGGTCTGTGATATGCATGTCAAACGTTCCAGCGCTTTTGAATACTTTGGTTCAAAATCTAGATTTTGTCTTTGATGGCATACTAGTTGCCAATGAGGATGTTGGCAGCACAAACAACTTTTAAGACTTATTTTCAAGATACTAGATGAAATTGGTGCTACCATTAAAACATGCAAATGTGTTTTTGGTGTAGAAAGTCTTAATTTTTAGGGCATCGAATTTCAAAAAATGGGATCCCACCAGATGCTAATCTAATTGAAAATTACTGTATTTTCCCTACGCCATTTTGATTATAGCAGTTTGTCGTCATAATTAACTATAGATTATTTTTTTACATGCTTCCTCTATGGCAAAAATGTCAGTTTCCACAGTAGCAAAAATTTTCGTCTCTGTTTCGTGGTTAGGAATCCTCAGAATGATCACGACGGACCACGGCTTTTAATATCAGATCGTATACGAATTATTTGCCTTTTAAGATCACATCGTATACGAACTAAATCATATCATCCTCGATTGCGGATGTCGTTAATTGCTCTATGCAATAAAACCCATTGAAGTAATGACATAGCATTTGTTTATTTCTGGAGAGTTTTTCGTGCACGAGGAAACACCAAGCAGTTTTTCTGATATCGTTTACACAAAGAACGCGCAGTGTGAGATTAGTTCAAGTTTAATTTGGTTCAGTCTGAAGTGGAAAATTTAGAAGTCCAATAATAAAAATATGAGTCAATCAGTAACTGTCTAAGCACTAACGACCCACATAAAATCGTTAAAGAAAATCTCATTTCAATTAAAATCCAGAAAAATGCAATAAGACACAAAGGAAGATTCCAGCAACATCTGAATATCACGATAAGAAAAATCCCAATTAAATAAGACTGTAATTATATATAAAATCAAAATTTAATTGAAAATCATATAACCGAAGTAGGCCAAAATAATTTAAATAAATTTACTTATCCCTAAGCTACGAAAATAAATGATACACTTAGGTATAAAAATAAACAAAATATAAACTCGCCTAAATGAATATATGTTCACAGTCATAATCACATCTACATGTGACTAAAATTACATTACCATTAATCATACATTATAAACCGTTTACAACGGGAAAAAAAGCAAGCAGAAAAGCATATAAACATTTGACAAATAATTTCCTGTCTGTTTTCCACTTTTATACATTTGATTTTAGAAATCTATGTTTATGATTTTGACACAGGTAAATTCCATAAAAATAACAACAAATCCAAAATATGATATGTTATATTATGGTTTGCCATATTTGTGTAAAAGTTGGAAATAAAAGGATATAAGTTTTCATTCCCGTATACCCTGTTATGTCTGCTCGTTTCGAATAATACAAAAAAAATAAAAATTATTGCACCAAAAAAAAAAAACCAAACATTTGACACGATTGACTGTAAATGAAATTTTCTTCTTTTCGTACTTATTTCCAAAGTGTAATACAAAATTCAGAATTTTATTTTTTTCTTATCAGCATTTTGCAAAAACATATTTCATGAAATATGAATCCATGTTTATATATCTGGAGCAGGTAAGGTAGAAAAAAAAATTATATGTACAAATATTTTCTTCGTATCATTGTTCACCTTTTTTCCACTCCGAATTGCAAAGAAAATCTAAATAGCACGACTATTTTCTATGAAAATTGGTGGTATCATCTATAAATCACGAAAAGAATTCCGCAAGGATTTATAAATTATGGCCAATTGTGTGTGCGCGCAAATATAAAGGTAATATGCCGCATGATTATGAATTAATGTTTATTTGCTTTAAAAAAATAAAAACTCCTGGTTTTTATTTTTCCATTATCACGATAAATTTTCCGAAAATATTTTCAGTTTACAAAAACCAAACTAAACAAAAAAATAAAATTGTCATTCTTTTATGTTTAGTTTTATGTAACTATATATGTTGATTTTTAGTTTATAATTTTCTACTTGGCAAAACAATTTTCCCTAAAACACACATGAACAACAAAATACAGCATCTCGGTGTATATACGTATGTACGTAGAATATCTGTAAACTAGATACATACATACGTAACATATGAAAATTAGAGGGCGGAAAAGTTAAAACATTTTATGTGTATGTCTGTATGGATGGTAGTGCTTTTGGATCTGGGTTTTTTTTCAATGTTTATTGTTAATTTTTGTACAAGAACTGAATCTACTTTATACGAGTGTGCTATACTTTTTTCATTGGTAAAATGTTTTGGGAAATTATTACACTTGACAACAACACCAACAAAAATATATTTAAACAGAATATCCATTACACTTGAAAGATAATACATATATGTACACATATATATATACATATAAATATACAAAAAATACCATTTGGGATTTATAGAGCGTGCGTTATATTTAAACATAATATGAGAAAACACATTCGTAAAATATGGTTCCCATACGATTCCAGTATGTGCGAAAAACTAAAACAAGAAGCTATGCACCATCATAATTGGTATTGAATTCATAGTTCATATTGAATTACGTTAATATATGTATCGCGTATACTGTATCGGCTGTATCGCTTAACTGACTACCCACATACGTAAAAATGTCTGTTTCGTTCAAGTATAAAGAGGCAGGTATCCAGCTGGTTATCCAGGGATAAGGATACAGGATTTGTGTGCAGGAAAAAAATTATTTAATGCATGTGACGAGCCAATTATCAATGCCACCCAGGTATCTTTTAATAGTGAAATACAGTATTCTGAATTCCCGAGAGTATGACAATTCAGAAATGAACGCATATCACTCTTTTGTATTCAAAGTACTGTCTTATACATAATATTGGAGGGAATTATGGCGGAAGAAATTATGGGTTTCTGCTAAGGAGGATTTTTTCGAATCGATCAACCTCTGATCAAGTTTTTTGCTAAAAATGGTCCTCTCTAAATATTTCAGGTATTCTTGGATTTCTAGCAAACATATTACTATATTCATCGGAGTAACTTAAGGTTTACTTTGCGATGTCCGTGGAATGCAAAATATGTGAATTTATGTAAAACTACAGTAATTCAGCCATAACGGTGTGTAATGACGGCACCCATATTATGACTAGACGAAACTGTTGCCAGCACCAATGGATAATCTCGACGATAATGGACAAATCACATAGACTCTATCAGGCTTTGCTTTATCTTTATGAAAGCATCATCTTGAGTGAACCATTTAAACTCAGTCCCATTGTTTCTCAATTCATTCAATGGAGCTGAAATCTGCAAAAAAATATGGATAAAACGATTATAGTAATTAAACTTACAAATGACCGCTTGGAGCTTTGCTATCCAATGTGAATAGACCGCGAAGCGACGGTAGCTGCAGTAATATCAGAAACTGAAATCGCCTCGGGCCAGCGAGTGTATCTATCGATCAATGTGACGCAATACCGCTGATTGTCAGAAACTGGTAATGAACCAATAATATCGATGTGAATTATCGAAAAACGTTGATAAGTTAATTTGTAAGTATTGAGTGGAGATTTAGTGTGTCGTGAGACTTTAGCCTTTTGGCATGCTACACAACTTTGAGCCATTTTCTGGACGTCTTTATTAAAAGATGGCTAAATAACCCCCTGTGTCAAGAGTTTAATAGAAGATTTGACGCCAGGATGTGAAAGATTATGAAATGCATCGAAATTGAGTGGAATGAATGGCTACCTAGGCCAGAAGTAGAAGTAGTAGTATCGCAATAAATAAGACTTTTCGAATTGAATGAAACCGGGAATTTCTCAAATTTGAGAACAGAGTTACTCCTTAAGATTTCTGGAAATTCTTCGTCATTGTACTGAGCATCTGCCATGACAGCATAATCAATACTTTCAGGGATAGAAATTTAATTTATGCGTGAGAGGGTATCAGCGACGATGTTATCCATACCAGAGATCTGTTGTATATCAGTCGTGAATTGACAAATGAAATCTGATTGTCTGAATTGACGAGGAGATGCTTTTTCCGGACTCTGATTAAAAGCGTAGATCAGTGGTTTATGATCGGTATAGAGAGTGAAGATACGACCTTCGAGAAGATGTCGAAAATGTTTGATACCCAAAAAAGCCGCGAGAAGTTTACGATCATAAGCACTGTATCTTTTTTGCGTATCATTGAGACGTCCAAAAAAGAAACCGAGTGGTTGGCAAGTATCTGAAACTAACTGCTGAGCCACTGCTTCGATCGCTGTATCGGAAGCATCAACCATCATTTTTAGAGCCAATGAGTACGTCGTCCAAATGTACAAAACAGAAGTCAAGTCCACGTAATACTGAATGCATAAGACGTTGGAACGACTGTGCCGTATTCCTAAGACCGAAAGTTATTCTATAAAATTCAAAAAGTCCGAAAGGTGTCGAAATTGCAGTCTTCGGAATGTCCGTCGGTTCGATTGGTATTTGATGGTAGGCCTGAACAAGATCAATAGTTGTGAAAATTTTCCAACCCTCAAGACGTTGAGTAAAATCCTGGAGATGTGGTATCGGATACCGATCTGGAATCGTTACTTTGTTAAGTGATCGGAGTTCTCCACATGGTCTCCTACCTCCGTTCTATTTTGGCACAAGATGCAGAGGGCTGGACTGTTGCTGGGTCGACAAATCCCGAGTTTCATCATACGTTCGAATTCTGTTTTTGCAATAATGAGTTTGCCAGGTGCTAGTCGTCGTGTCTTGCATGAAATTGGAGGTCCTTTAGTCTCGAGTTTATGAGTCACGTTATGTTTAGTGTTATTTATGTTGATGTTACCGTGAATGACTGTCGGAAATTTACCGGATATATAAAACGACGTTAACGGGTCTATGAACCGTTTTCTATGTTTCTCCACGAGCAAGCCGATGTTCTTCAAAAAATCAACACCAATGATAGGCAACGACACGTCAGCAGCAGGTGAATTCACCTCGCAGTTCAATGTCTAATTTTAAAATTTTAGTGCTGAAAGCGTTTACCGTAAAGCCGTTTGCTGCAAACAATTTGAATGATTAGTCGACTCTTTGACTCTGAACAAAACAAGCATAGGCAAAACAGAAACGTCTGCACCAGTATCTATTAAAAAATGAATTTGTGAATAGGTTTCAAAAATTGAAAGACGGCTGGATTGAGATAAATCAATGCATCCAGCCAATTGCGAATGACTTAATTGTTTTTTGGAATAGGGGTATTTGAAGAATTTTTGCAAAAAAATTGACATTCGGGCTGACACTTAAAAGCTTTGGTACCAAAACGTTGGTGATAAATACAAGTAAAATTATTAGCTGCCGAAGGATCACCGGAATTTTGATCAGAAGAATTTTGATAGTTTAGTGAATTTCTTCTAGATTTACTGGAATTATTTTGTGTCCTAGAATTGCGACGGTGTCGAAAATTTGAATTTGATTTAGATCGAGATCGAGAATTATGTTGAACAATTTTTAGAAATTACGGCTAAAAGAGTTTTTTTGAATTCCAATAATTTTTGATCGATTGTACTGGTTGGATTTTGACAATGAGAGTTAGGCGCAGATGTCTCCAGTACACTTATTTGAGCATGTTTCATGGTTTCGTGTACATTATCAGCTTGCTCAGTCAGAACTGTCAAGGAAACATCATTCTCAAATGGAGTGAGTACCATCTGAACCTGCTGTGGCAACCTCTTCATCCAAAATTGACGGATGGTTGAATCATTTAAATTATCTCCAGCGTTCAGTTTCATGGTACTCAATAGCTGTGATGACTTCCTGTCACCAAGGGTCAAGCCATGCATCAAATTATTAATTTTGATTTTTTCCGACTCACCAAGTACCCAAATTACTTCAGATTTAAACGTTGAGTAAGGTTGAGTATTTTAAATAAAAAAGTTGATTTTTGTACCCAAGCAGCTATTCTTTTAAGTGCAAAGCAAATTTTAATTAAATTTAATTAATATGAATTTAAAACGTACTGTGTGATAAAGGACGCCACAAAGTTGATCGGTTTCGGAATTTCGGCAATAACATTCACTCGCTCATAGGATGTACGGATTCCATTCTCATCTAATATATGCTTCAAATAGTCAACTTTCGGTTGAAAAAAATTACATTTCTTAAGGTTACAACGAAGATTTGCTTCCCTTCTGAACATTTCTTTCAAATTTTTATGGTGCTCTTTCTCTGTTCGACCAGTTCCGCCGTTAACTGTTCCACAAATTGTTGGAAAATGGCTCGAGCACTGGTTGTACCAAACGGATGACGCTAATAAACAGACCAAAAGGTGTCATTATCACAACCAACTCTTTTGACTTTTTATACAGTTCTAATTGTAAGTAAGTGCCTCACGAAGATCAATTTTTGAAAATAATTTTCCTCCTTTTAGACGATGGAATAGTTTTTCTACTCGTGGGATAGGATACTGCTCTATATTTAACTGATAAATTGACAGTAGCTTTAAAATTACCACAGATTCGGTTTAGGTCTGGCTTAGGTACTATGACTATTGGTGCAGCCCCATGCACTAAACCACATTGGCTTTAAAACTTTCTCTGCTACAAGCCTCTGCATTTCTGCATCATCTTTGGAATGTAGTTCGAATGGAATTGGACGAGCCTTACAAGCTTTTGGTGTAACCTTGTCTTTTAACGATAAGTGTGCTTTAAACAGACTACAATGTCCTAAACTAGGCTCAAAAATGTCAGCATACTTTGTTCAAAGGACTTCTTTCTTCTTCGTCGACGTTTCTTCAAAACTAAACAATTGCTCTGTAACCCCATGTCTAGTCGAAAACCGTATGCTTTGAACCAGTTCATTCCTAATATATTAGAACCGTTTATATTCGAGACCAGCAAAGGTAAATTCCGTTGTACGCCATTGAATTTCATGTCTACCTCAATTTTCCCACGTAATGGTACTTTGACATTTCCATACGCGTTTACGACAGTGGTTACCACACTTAGCTTTGGCCTCCCTAGCTCAATGTAGTCTGTTTTTCCTATCATAGACACTGTTAGGTAATCGGTACACTATAAAATTTTAGTTAAAAAAACAAACAAACAATTTCTATGCTTCTTTCGCACCAACACAATCATGTATAGATGGACAAATGTAAGAAAATATCTGCATACTCGCTGCAACAATTTTAGTAGTTTTTGCAATTTTAGTAGTTCATTTAATGTTTGTTTGCCAGACATCAGATCGTCTACGTACATATCCTTCTCGATTCCTCGGCTTGCTTCTGGATATGCCATTGTGTTTATTTTAGCTAGTTCCTTTATGCATCTGGTGGCCATAAAGGATGCTGATGACATGCCATATGTGACTGTTTTCAATGGGTATAAGCAAATTTCAGTTTGTTTGTTCCGCCAGAGAATTGTTTGTTTTTTGGTATCCTCGCTGTCGATCCACACATGTCTATACATCTTTTCTACATCACCCACCAGTGCATAAAGATGCTGTCAGAAATGGGTCCTGCTATTCAATTTTTATTGCAGATTTGGCAGACTCATCAAATTCAACGCATAATTTAGTCGTGCTGCCATTATTATTAAGCACACCATGATGCGGCAGGATGTGATTGCTGTAATTTTTCCTCATTAACCTCGATCGGCTACATATGCTAAAGATCTCTATGTTCTTGCAGAAATTGTACGTATAGTTTTGAAGCTGATCATCAGTTTTAAATCGCTTCTCTATGGCTAGATATCTTGACAGTGATTGAGGATAAGTTGCTCCTAGAATTTTTGGTGCTTTGTTGAATACAAGTTTGGTGATGAACCTTTCATCGGCTGCCCGTAGTGTGGTCGTCTTAAACCATTTTTCTCAAAATTATTCGTATTTTCTAATATCATTTATCCGAGGGACATATTCAACTGCCCAAAATCGCTGCAACGTAGAATCGATGTCCACAAGAATTGTAAATGTCTGCGTTTTTGATAAGGTTTCAGATTCATGGTTCCCTCCTAAAATCCAGCCAAATTTATTTCTGTGTGCTTTTAAGTAAGGATTGACATTTTTTTTTGATTTCATCGTTTAGCAAATCTAAGCCAACGCCTGCACCCAATACGAGTAAGATGTCAATTGATCCGGGCTTATAGAAATTAGGAGCCGCTAAATTAATATCTAGCTCCTTTAAGTAGCAAATATCGAACTTGAGGGAGGATAGCGAAGACGTAATTTTCGGGATGTTAAGTGCCTTTAAGGGATTAAGTTGCTCTGCGTTAAATGACCATGATTCAACAGTATCAGTTCGCTTAAAATTTAAGAAGATTCCTCTATGAAATTGAGGATAAATGCATTGATTGTATGGCGTTTGAGTCGTATCTTTGTCCGAGTTTGGTCAATGCTTCAATAAATATTGAAATTTCTGCATTGGGGCTATATTATCTTTACTATGGATACAGGAATGGAATAAACCGAAAAAGCTCTGTCATTCGCTATAATCCTCCAAAAAGGATGGGATGTTGTCGCATAGTGGTCGCATTAAAGCTCGTATCATGATTTGTGTTGCTTTGCTCGCCAAGGCTGTGCCTCTTTATCCAGTTATTTAACGTACTTATTTAACTATAGTGTAACACAGTTCTTCAGCCTTACTCGATTTTGATTCCTCTTTACTGTTTGCAGCAAAAATATATGCCTCCACGTCATCGACTCTATCTAGCATCTATTTTGCGCGATTTGTCTTTAATCGCATCTTCCAATAACTCTTCAATCATTTTATTTGCACGAATAGAATAAATAAAAGACACTGAATAACAATTAGAAAGCACTAAGCTCACTGAGTAACAAGAATAGATATAAGCAACGCTTGGAAAAACGCGCGGTTATTTTACAATAAAGCAAGAGAATTTCGACTTCCTTTGCAATATGGATGGTCAAAACGTGTAGCGTGGCTTGTATGTTTTGTATTTTTGACAGATTTTACAGTATACAATTTGGTTTAATAATCTGTATTTATTGTAATAAAATAAATTGATATTTTTCCGTGTTATTCCGGCTCGAAGGATCAAATGTTTGCACCAAAAAGTTTTTCAGCCTCAGCACTGCTTGAGTATCAGAGTGGCCGGCACGAAATTCAAATTGTTCTTTGAAATACAGGGTTCTAGTAGGGGCTGGAGCCTGTTAAGAATAACTTTTTTCATCACCTTACTTATTCCGTTTAAGAGTGATATTGGGCGACTCAGCTCTATACTATTAGAGGGATATAGCTTCCTTGATGGCTAAGCTAAGGTATAGCTTCCTTGATGGCTAATTTGATGGCATTAGTTAACTTGATAATTTTTTCCTCAAATTGGGTAGCGGTAGTGATTTCTGAGTCTTCTGGAAGGTTTTGATGAACATGAATTTTAAATTTCATCCAGTCGGCTTGGGAGTAGTTGCGAAATACTTTTTCTTCGTCTTGAAAGGGATTGTGAATACAATTGATAAATGATCTGAGCAAAATTCATGCAAGACTCGTGGTGGAGTGACTAGAGAGATATTTTTAGGTGGAACCAAATCAAGAACCGAGTTTCATCTTGGGAATGTTTGTTCGTTAGGAGCATTTAATTGGATATTGGAATTATTGCAAAAATTAAGAAGTGAACGAACATTCTGGTTATTATTTGGGCAATTCCATGTAGTGTGGCGTGAATTGAAGTCATCTGCCAAGATAATTTTGTTACTGGAGTTAAAAATATGTTCTAAATCATGACTCTTAACTTGTTTCACGTCAATAGAGCAAAACGTCAGATATTTGTTTTGAGTATCAACATTTAAAAGTATTGCCTCAGTTTCGGCTGTTACAAAAGTTTTGGCTGGGAAGTGAGGAATGCCATTCTCGATTAAGATAGCAGTGCCTCCAGATTTTTGTAAAAAAATGCTTTGGGTTTTTATTTCTTATTATGATTTAATTTGTTTTCTACTTTATGTTATCTCTTCAAAGGTTGTCACAAGAGAGCATGAACAAAGTTTTTTTCCTAATGATGTTTTTACAAGTTATAGCACAAAATTAAATTATTGTACTTAAGCTATGAATAATGAGTTACGATTTATCAATTAAAATTTACAGTAGAGGGCCAATAGGTTATAGATATTATTTTAATTAAATTGAGCTTATTGCCATTGCATAAAAATGTCAATACGTCAAATTGGATTGAGACGTATGCAAGTAAACAAGTGGAAACAAATCTTATTATTGTGTGTACATTTTAAACTATTTAGTTCTTACTTAAACACGTTTTTCAGACAAACAGTTTCCATCAATTAACTCAAACAAAATAGATTATGCTCAAGTTATCCTATACTCTATAAACTAAATATACTTTCTTCTGAACTATCCAGCTGTGTGCTAATCAGAATATTAAAATTTTGTCCGATCGAATTATTCCCCAAACAGGCTACTTGGCTCACCACTTATACTCATAGACTTTATGATTATGTTCCCTTGACCTCTAAATTTGGCGTGAACAAGTCTAATATTTAGTACTTGATAATTAGATAGCATTTGATTAAATCTTTCCCATCGATTTTTATCATTTTTTTATATATACGTATGTATATGATATGAATATGATTTATATATATATATATATATATATATATATATATATATATATATATATATATATATATATATATATATATATATATATACATATATTTATATATATATATATATATATATATATATATATATATATATATATATATATATATATATATATATATATATATATATATATATATATATATATATATATATATATATATATATATATATATATATATATATATATATATATATATCAAGAGCTTTTAACCATGTACTCTCTCTATATATGACTATTTATAAATTTTCTTAAACTATTTTTTCTTTTGTTTTTCTCATCTGGTTGAAACAATGAAAAGTACTTGAAAAACTTCTTTTATTTTATGTTTATAATTTTCACTGCACAAAGCATCAAAATAGTAATCGTAGTAATAATAATAATACAAGTCAAAATACTTAGAAAATATGTTTTCTCAAAGTTTTTACTTAAAAATTTTAATTAATTCGATAAATGTCAAATGAAACACACAAAAACAAACGAATAAAAAAATGAAAACATCAATGTTATTTTTATGTATATGTATGTATGTGAAGAACTTTTCATAAAAGAAAAGCTTTGGCTAATAACTCAGCAAGATAGCATAAGTTGTTAGTTTTTGTTTTTTTTACTGCTATGATAACGATTGCAATCATTACTGTTGGCAATGGAACAAGGTGAAAATAACAGATATACTTTTTTTAATCTTAGAGGTCAATGTGATATGTACGTTGTTAGAGGACAACATTTCCAAAGCTCCATATTATAATTCGCAGTTAAAAGACGACGTTTGAAAAAAACAACCAATGTTGACTTTTTACAAACAAATTATTTGTTCAGTCAACATAAGTGAATGTTAGAAAGTTAGTTTAATATTTCATACCAGAAATAAGAATTCCATTAGACAATACTAAAATGAAAATATTTTCTCAGCCTTGGGGAGTAATTTTCATTTTGTAAAAAAAATACATGAATGTTTTCGTTCACATCAAAATTATGTTATTTTTTTAGTACTGTTGGATCGATTCTGGTTCTGGAGAATATAAAATGAATGAAAAAAAAAATTTTATGTAAAATATATATTACTTTTGTTGAAAATTGTAGAAAATTATATCAATATTGGTTTAAACATTAAATATCTTATTTTAAAAATATCCTCTTTAAAAAATATGGACACACCTGCGTAAGACGTCTGAAGTCAAATTGACCATACCTTTCATCCAAGATGTAAGATATTTAAGTCGGGTACAATGACCGTTTTCTTACAAATCAGGGTTCTCAAGAAAATGAACATTATCTTTATTAACGTATGTTATGTGCAAAGATGAAAGCAGTAAAATTGTGGGAAAATCATCATTCTGGTAACTTTAACGCTCTATGAAAATTATTGAAAACTTCGGTTGCCAGTGCAGTTCACATTCTATATGAAAGAATTGTAAAAATAAAACACAAAAATGATTGGTTCGATGCAAAGTATACCTTCGTGCCCAGGAACTTATAGGTGACTACTACGGTAGGTTTCACAAGAGATTGGTCAGAATGTTAAATTTTGTGTTGAGAACAAGTTATCGGTCATTTTTGCAACTAGTTCAGTTAAACATTAAGGAGATGCTAAGTCCCGATATTATTTTATCTAATGTTGGAGTGTGTCGAAAAAATGAAACAACTCTGAAAAACATATAATACCGGTAGCCCAATATACTTTTTAAATAATTTAGCAGTTATTAAATTTCGTTTTGTCGTTGATACTGTGTTTAGAATTGATATCATCAGCTATACTATTAAAAGTAAAGTTCTCTCAAATACAGTTGTGTTTAATTGAATAGGAAAACATTTCCATATTATGCAAGAAAAGGAAAAATTTAGCTTTACGGCTAAATACATCTTTTCCTAAATTTACGAAGTCCTTCGAGCCGGGTAAATTATTCGAACAACATCTAAACTGCTTAAAGGGGTTGGTCAGGCCAAAATATAGACACAACAGTGGCATTAAAATTTGTTTCCTGAGCGCCAACAAGTCAAAAGTTAATCTTGACGATCATCACCAAGTCTGATCGATGGTAAAAAGGCAACTGTTTAGACCTTACTAAGTTAGACAGATAAAAGAAGGTCTAATATCCAGGCAAAATGAACCAGGCAGGGTTATTCTTACATGAATTGTACGTACTTCACAAGGGACCAGGATCTATTGGCTCAACAGGAATTAGATCAAAGCCATTCATATCACGTAGAGCGTAAGCAAATGCAAACCGCCTACGATAGATTTGAGAAAAATCTGAATTTATTAAAAGCATGCTGATCCGAATTTATGCTTATAAAAGCAACAAACTTCAGGTTATTTTATGAATAATCACTATGGAATGCCTGCAAGGAACGCAAAAACCACGTTGCTCAAACTGCCCTAACTTTTAAGAAATGAACTTTCGAAATCGGTGATAACTTTGAGCATATATCTTCCCAAAATTGAGGTTTCCAATTTCTGTGGGGATTACAAGAAATGGCCATCATTTCAGGATATTTTTATATTTATGATCCGTACAAGAAAACTACGAAAAGGCATGGAGCATTTTGGAAATCAGCAAGGATAACAAACATTTATTGGCTTCACCAAACAACCTCGTTAAGTCCCATTAATCAACCTAATGCATCAAGTTTAAAAAGGTTGTACGACACGGTTGCGAAAACCATGCATAACATCCAAAATCTGCAATTGGATAATGTATATGAAGCACGCTGGTAGTATCAAAAATTTGATACTGATAGACTGGAAAAATAGAAAACATCCCTTGTCTCTCCACGAGAGTATTCAAGATTGGATGATTGCATGATTTTTTAAATGCGAAGGTCCAGGCATTAGAAGTATCAGGAACCACACTCCCATAGATCTCGGCTCAAAGCGTTTAAAAATGGAAAGAAGTATACAAATTAAAAAATTCAAAACAATGAGCTTTACTGCGCTTTATGCAGCTTCAAAAAAAAATTTACTCAAATCAGAAGTTAATAGATCTATACATGAAATTTATGAGAAAATATATGTTAACCTGAGTCTCATGAAACTAATATCTCAATAAAAAGGAAAATACTATTTATCCCACTAGGCTGTGGTAAAACGATTCTTGAGTCAAATAATATCCTTGTAGTTTTCGATGCATCAGTATAAACCTCGGCGCGTACCAAATGGTTTGTGGGTTATATATTACTAAAATAGAGAAAACATGGAGTAGTCTTCTCCACGAAAATAGAGAAAATGTTTCGACAAATTGAGATACATGAGAAACAACATAAATACTAAATAACTCTCTGGAGAGATAGCTAATATCACCTTCCTACAGTCACACACCCAAAAAAAACCTTAACTATTTCACGTCTGAAACTCTTTAGGGTATTAATGCTGGGCCAACTAATGCAACGAACAATAGAGGCACTTGACGTCAACATCGACGGAATAACCTATTTAAACTCACTTGGACACAAAAACCTGCATCAAAGTACAAATAATTTGTGGCAGATCGAGTGACCGAGGCCGAAGATAACCCAGTTGATTGTGCAACTTGCAAAATGGTTGCAATTAGTAGTCATGGATAGCAGGAAGAATGGGCTAAGCTTCTTACTCAATATGGAGCAAAGTCATGACAAGAAGTAAGAAAATAAATATCTATTCACTAATCAATAACCAGTCAACCTTTAAACGTCTCATCCGTTAGCAAAAACAATAAGTTGGGGTCTTTACATCCTTTCTTAGAAGCATTTTATATTTTACATTTAGGAGGCCGGTTGGAAAATTTACAGCTTTTATATAAACAACGACATCCAATGATCTATCAAGGGTCACGCCGTATCAAGAAAAACTTTTCAAGCTGATCTTGGACTGGACACACCGAGAAATATTACACGAATAACACTATCTCATAGCCGTAAAAGGTTCCGGATTATTCGAGCAGGTCAAGCAGTAAAATATCATATTCAACAGTGAATACGCTGTTACCGGTTTAACATCAGAACAACTTATGGCAAACATACCTAAGCACTGAGTCACCATATTACGACTATTTTTTACTCATACCGGAGTTGATTATCTTAGAGCCTATTAATTTGCGTGTCAGTAAAGGACGAGGGACCAAGTCATGTAAAAGCGAGACCTGTATAATTATCTGGCCACCAAGGCCATCCACATTGAGGTGATTTCCAATCTATCACCTAAAGAATTCAAAAGCGCTTTCCTAAACCGGTTTAAAGTACAGCAATATAGTGTCTGATAGCAAAATGTCCATTTCAGTTCTGGATAAATGAGTAGTAGGCTATTTATATCCTTTGCAACAACGTCCGAAATGGGAACAGGAAATTTAGAAAATGGGAACATCGTCTTAGTTAGATATTAATTGCAGGCTTAAACGATATGGAAGCTAGGTAGACTTACAACGTTTCAAGAGACCCATAACCAAGAGAACAATAACCAAATTGTCACCATTACTAATCAAGATATCGTGAATGAAAGGAAAAGACAAGACCACGATTTAGTGGGCGAATAAAACCAGTACGAAAAAATGACACTACCACAAATCGAGTATTGCAGTATACATGCATGATGCCATGCTTATTCAACTTAGTCAACGGTAAACCTAGGGTAACGGATTCAGTCTCCATCCAATTGAATAAATCAATTAATATTTCAAGGAAATGAACAGTTCAGACATTTACTTTGACAAAATGAGTATGGTTGAACTCTTAGCAAATAAATGGAAGCTGATAATTCATTACCACCTGTCCAGTTACTGGCAGGGAATCAAAATAATAGTGGCCGGATTGGAATTACTTAAAAAAGCGTGTGCCAATGCAAGTTGAAAAAATTTGGAACAGCAAACAAGATAAAGAGTTCTTTATTTATAATAATTGGAATCGCGAATGAACCAAAATGAGGAATGTTTGGAAAAGAAATGTTTGGAATATTATTCCAAAGAGAAGCACCACAGTATGAAAAACACTTTAAACAAATCCACAGTTGAACGATAAATACAGTTTGATGTTGCTGAAGAATAAAAGTTCAGTTATAGATAATACGCAGCAACAAGAAACCCGCTGAAAGTCTCAGGTAATTACAGGAGGTACATCGCCTTGCAAAACTCGAACTAACTATATTAAATGAACACCGACTTAGTCAAGATAAATCTGCAACATAGCTACTTCTGTCATTCCAATTATAAGATTAAACATTTAACATAATATGCAGAAGATCAACATAATATGTAGAAGTCAGAAAGGTTCCGGGTCATGGTCACATTGAGCTTAACGCGCGAGTGACCGACCCCAATCCAATCATCGCCATTAAAATACCATAGGTGCAACCATAAAATTAATATATGTATCAAGTTATATCTGTTCCAGTAATTCGAAGCAGTAAGCAACTACGGATTCATCAATCGAACAAGTACATCTTAATAGAGTAATTTTGAGAGCAATTGTCAGCCATTTCCTCCTAGAATAAATCCACATACCTTAAACTAGCTGAGACCTTATACTGATATTAAATATACCTAAATTACAGATACTCAAACTGTATCCTGGAGGAAACCTCATCACAAAATTATTTCATCAAATTAAATGCACTAAATCATTGGATCTTTGGAGGTAGAAATTTATCCTTTGGTGTTAAAAAGGCATGAGTGTCATAACATTACGACATTCTTCGAAACAATAAATTGCACCTAAATTCAGTCAACAATTGGATCAGTGAACGAGATGAATCGTCCATTCCCTGTCTTCAACATTTCATGATTTAACAACAAACCCGAAAATATTCTGGCATTTCAATTCAAAGTTGAAAAAAATTGAAGAGATTGCAAAAGGACGAAGAATCAACGATAGATGCTCACCATCTGCATCACTATGCCGTATCTCGTTTCGCATTATTGACGCTCCTATGGGTAAAACATATCAAAAGCTCAAGCACATGATCTAACCGTTAACTAGCTCTCAACGCTCGCGCCGCCACCCAGCATCTTTAATTGAACAGGAAAGTGTATTGAAAAACATTTTCTTATTATGAACACACTTTCATATTAGCCCTGGAAGTCTATTCGTCAATTTCCCAAAACAAAATGTCGATGCACGAATGGAAATCATTATATTGTTAGAATAACTTTCGTTTGTTTTACCTGATAAAATCCAACCCAGTATTGAATTTTGTGCTGTGGGTGAACCATTGTGGCTTTTTCTAAGGACTCAAGTAATATTTCACCAAACATGTCCACTCCCAATAATATTTCGAGAGGGTCTGGTTTTTAATAAAAATCAGCGAGACGTAAATTTTCAATATGCAGCCATTTTGAGGTAGTAACTATTTTCGCAGAGAGTTGGCTTGGAATATTTCTGAGCATAAACGTTTGTGGATTAGTTCACGTTTAAACTATTCGTATACTGGAATTGAGTACCACCATCGAACTCGTATTGCCAGTAAAAACAAAGATAACTCCAATAATTAGAACTTTGATAGGTTTTCTATTCAAGCCAAGTTTATTGACCGCAGCTTCAGTGATAAGTGTTTTGTAGGATAGTTGATCAAAAAAAGCTTATAAAATCATATGCTAACCAGAGGCCGATTAAATGTTAACAAGTGCAGTTGACAAAAGAATTTGCATATTAGTGGGTGCAAATTAAGCACTAAATACATTGTTTGTAGAAGTATCTGCTTCATGAACAATCAGCTGAATTTCATTGTGATATTTTGCTATAACGAGTATTTTTACTGCGCATACTCAGTTTTAAAAGCGCATGGAGGATGTATATTTACATAGCGGATGTTCGATAGGTTAGTTGTAACTTCTCTTCTGGTTATTTCTAACTTTTCTGGGACTATATTTGATAGGGTTCCTCGCATGTTTAGAATTATATTCTGCTGTTTTGTAAACCGAAAGTGTCACTCAACTGATAAGCGTCGGCATTCATTTTATCCTGGCCATTTTCAATTTAAATTTAAAAACTACTAGTATTGAGTGAACCGTTCAACCATAGATAAAATAATTAACTATAGATTTCTCATTTTTGCATTTACAATGAAAAAATCATACTTCTGAAATTTCCAATTTCATCATTGTGTTTGTGATTTTACATAACTCGATAATATAAAACAATAGGTGTAAAATAAAAGAATGAAAAAAATTAATTGAAAAATTACGATTATACCAAATGAGAAATCTTTATAGTATTTTTTTTTATCTATGGTTCAACTATATGATCTAAACATTGACTTCGACCTTTTTCGGTAGAGTTCCACTAAATTTACCTTTTTTTAAATACATAATGAAAAATTAGGCTCTTAACATGGGAAATATTTGAAATTCTAATTCTTCTTTTATGGTGTCAAAATCAACATTTTTCCAAATTAATTTTCAATTATTTTTGATATAACTGTAAACATATAAATTAATTAACTTTTTTATTTACAGGTAAGTGGCAATTTAGAGACAAAATTTTTGACAAAATTTAACATTTAAACATAAGAATCAATGAAAGTGACGTAAGTTCAAATAATTATCAATAAAATATATATATTTATATATATATATATATATATATATATATATATATATATATATATATATATATATATATACATATATATATATATATATATATATATATATATATATATATATATATATATACATATATATATATATATATATATATATATATATATATATATATATATATATATATATATATATAAACCGGGTGATTTTTTAAGCTGAAACTTGCAAATATCTCGGAATACAGACACTACGAAAAAAATGTGTCAGATCAAAAATTAATCATTCCGCGGGGGCAATATATTAATTCTAAAATTAGTACCCTCTTCCCCTCCATGTAGGTGGGGCGAGGTTTAACTTTGAAATTAAAATAGTAACACCTGTTTTCTATTGTTAATGAAAAATAAGTACGTAGGGAAGTTAAGTTTGGCAGAAATTGATTAACCGGAAGTGGCAGAATTACATTTTTTTAAATTTTTTTTTCGGATTTTAAATATTATTTTTATTTTTTCAATACAACATTTTTTCAATACAACATTTTAATAGTTTTCTTATGAGTGCTGTACTTTTTGAAATATTTACATAACTCGAAAAATTTTCTATGGAAGCAGCCATTTCCGGTTAGCTGATTTTAGCCAAAATTAACTAAACTCCTTACTTATTTTTAGACGGAAAATCCAAATTTGCAATAAAAAATAGGGGTTCCTATTTTAATCTCAAAATTACCCGCTGCCCCACCTACAAGAAGGGGAAGAGAAGACTAATTTCACTACTAATATTTATATTTATATATATATATATATATATATATATATATATATATATATATATATATATATATATATATATATTATATATATATATATATATATATATATATATATATATATATATATATATATATATATATATATATATATATATATATATATATATATAAATTGCAACCACTCTATATACCTGTCTGGAAGTATAAACCATAAAATAAAATCAATAATCATAAAATTTATCTAAAAATTTCTTTTTTTTATTTTCATTTTTGCATATAATTTTCTATTCCATTAAATTTTTCCAATAATTTTACTATCATTATTAAAAAAAAAAATAAGAGCAATAATAATAGTCATCAAATTATTAATGCTATTACTATCAATAGTATTTTATTATTTTTGTCGGCGAACCATAATTGAACATTTATAGACCTATTATTATTGTTATTACCATTGTCGTTGGCATTTTATAGTGCATATTAAACCGCATTCTCTTTGTTTATATGTTTTAGATCGGTAACGACCTTTTCCATTATTTGCGACTCCCTTTAATAGTTTTGTAGTATAATATGATTGTAACCCTGGAATAAATGTGGGTAGCGACGATCGCCACACAATCGTCACACAGTATACATAAATATATATATTATATAGAACGTAAATTAGCCAAATTGTTAAAAGTTATGGCAATTTATTTAGCTATCTAGTCTATTTTAACTACAATGCCAAATGACTCCTAAGGTAATTTCTAACTTTTATGTAATCCACAAACCCGGGGAAAACAAATAATTGAAAATTAACATTGATTGAATAATTGTACATCCGCCATTCAAGTGAAAAAACTGTCCACTTGCATTAGAGCAATTTTTGTTCTAATAGTTTTCCTATAAACAACAGCACAGTAAAAAGGACCTAGCATATTCATCCAGTCCACCGGCTAGGCTAGAGTTTTCGAAACTGTAAAACTTTGAGAAATCGAACGATTGATTTCAGCTATCATACCACACTTGTTCCAATATATTTTTTTTCTGGCCATCAACATGATTAATCAGCAAAATAACGTATATTTGGCCTTAAAAGTATTTGCTCATTTTCTTGATAATTTTTAGCCAAAAAAGCCTCTCTGGTAGTTGATCATTTTAATTTTCTTTTGGATTTATTAAATAACTGACATTTAGTGGTTTAATATTTAACGATATTAAAAGTCATTGTTAAGCCACTCAACCTAATTGTTTAGCAAATCAGGATTTTATTGACTTGAGAGCGATAAATACTAATCCAAGAATCGTAATCATGATGACCAGTTCATTTTAATATCTCATAGAACGGTTCAGGGAGGTCGCGATGTAATTTATATTCCAGTCCTCGATGCCAGACTCCATCAAAGACCTGAGCAACATCAAGGAAAATCCAGAACATACCATTTTGTTTTTAATCGTCTTCTAAATCACGTTAGTGACTCTATGTGTAGCAACTACTTAAGCCATTTTTCTGGCAACTTTTGATTAAATTTTCCTGTAATAAGATCGTATCAGTCCTTTTTTAGCTTTTCATAAAGAATACTCACTTTTTTTGTGACCGCAGAGAGACTTATTGGTTAAAGTGTTTACCGCTTTGGTTTCTGATTGAAAATAATTTTGCTCTCTGGTGCTCGATTTATATGACAGATTTTGCAAGCTTTCCGCTTTTCTCTGATCAAGTTTCTTATTTCCTGCGTATATGTTTCATTCTTGTGAGGTTTATTTTTGGCAGGAGGAGTGCTTTTCCATGCTGCGATCTGAATATTGTTTATGATCAGCTTTACTTCTTTTTCAAGTTGTGTTTGGTTTTTGATTGGGACAACAATAATTTAAAAGGAAAAGCCATCAAAGTATTAATCTTCAATACTTTGATGGCTTTTCCTTTTAAATTATTGTTTCACTGATCGTAAGTATGATTGGAGAATGATCCAAAGATAAACCTTCAATATTTTCAATGTGGATATAGTTTTCTGAATTATCTTTAGCTATGAAAAAGTCAATCACGTGTAGTTTTTTGTTTCAGTCCATTGGCCAATTAGTAGAAATACCACTTGAATGAAACTCGCAGTTTATTTGATGCCCAGCTTCTATAATACAGGGTGGCTAAGACCAAATGTTACTGACTTCACTCTGCAGTCATTTGTGTAGTTGTCATTTTTGCGCGTCAATTTTTTGACAGATTGAAGTTTGGTTAGTTGTTTTACATGTGGTCAACAAATAATTGTTCTAAATTAATATCTTAATAAAAAAATCGTGATGGAATTCAAACGTAATAGTGTAATTGCAATGTATTTGGGTAGAAATTCACAAACAGCAATAGTTCGTCAGCTCCAGCATTTGAATGTGAATAAAATGTTTGTGTATCGAACCATAACTCGATACAACGAAACTGGTAGCATCGCTAAACGCAACAGAGGTGGTCCTAAAAAGACAGCAACATCAAAAGAAATAAAATCCTCGTCAAAGTGCCATTCAATTAGCTGCACGTCTACATGTTTCACGATACAGCATTCAAACCATATTGAAAAATGAACTACACTTGAAGCCCTACAAGATACAAAAAGTTCAAGATCTTACGGAGGCACAAAAAAAAGTTAGGCTTGAAAGAACACGAGCATTGAAGGCTTTGGCCGAACGTGATGAGATTCCAAAAATTGTCTTTTCTGATGAGAACATTTTCACCATTCAACAGTTTGTGAATAAACAAAATGATCGTGTTTGGTTAGAGCACAAGTCCAACGATAATTTGGACACAAGAGTTGCCATGCGCAAGCAATCACCAGCTTATGTTATGGTTTGGGCTGTAGTTACTGCAGATAGACGCACTCCTCTGGTTTTCATCGAACATGGAGTCAAGGTAAACCAAGAGATGTACCACCAAAATATTCTAAACGAGGCTTTTCTACCTTAGACACGTAAACACTTTGGTACGAACCGTTGGACATTCCAACAGGCACCATCACACAAAGCTTGAGCAACTCAGTAATTTTTAAAAAAATTGCGTTCCGCGGCCGATTTCGTCGACAGAATGGCCACCATATTCACCAGACTTAAATCCCATGGATTTATCCATATGGTCCATTTTGGAGAGAAAGGTTTCCACTCAAAAATACGAAAGTATTGATGCATTGAAGTCAGCTTTTGTAGAATGGAATTAAATTCCGCAAGCCCACGTTCGGTCAGCATGCAATGTTTTCTATGGAAGACTGAATCAAATAATCAGAGCCAAAGGAGGTCATATCGAGCAGTAACATGTTTTTCATAAAATGTAATATGTTTTCAACATATTCCATGAAATTTCAATAAAAAATAATCAAAATTAAAAAAATTACAGCGTTTTCATTTGGTAACACTTGGTCTCAGCCACCCTGTAGTTCTCTACCTTTAGGTGATATTAGTCTTGAACAGCAATGCGTATGCTGTGGCATTGAAGTCGCCTCCTATGACGAAATTAGAGCACTTCATTTTAAACATTGAGAGGTAATCATCTTTTTCAAGTTTATGCCTTGGTGGACAATATATTGCGGCAACCCACAATTTGTTTCCATTTGTTCAATTCCATTAATTTAATCTGAAGGCCCAGGTAGCTTTTGTCTTGCTACTTGTGAGTATGAGAATCCCTCTTTCACTTTCACACTATGGAAGGTAGTGACAGTTTTTGCCGGGAATTCTTTTTCTTTAGTTTCTCTCATTGGCTGGTTTTTGTTTGCCCTATTCTGCGTGTTTTGCAGTGTTTTGGCTACTTCTCATTCTCTTTAGCTAACATAGTAGATTCTCAGGCAGTTAGCACATTTTACTGGAGTGTTCCTATCTATCACACAGTTTTTCTATCATGCTTTCCCGCAAATTTAATACCTTATTGGTATCACGATTGCAGTATTTTTGCCTGTGGTTGTATGCCTGACACTTTTTGCATTGAGATATGATTCCTGTCGCCTTTTTCAATGGCTCCATTCCGACAAACATTCCCAAGATGTTTCTAATGTTGAATATGTTCTCAATTTTTTCTGGGTTTGCAAAGGTCAGAGTGAATAAGGGTATCTTCATTTTGTTTACAATATTCCCTCCGTTGTCGGTAGACTTTCTTTCAGTATTAAAAATATTAACTGCATTAAAACCGTTCATTTTTTTCTTTTGAGGTCTTCAATTATCTCAACATGTTTGATGTAGACCTCAAGCAACTACTCTAATGGGTCTGAAGTTGCAGTCTTCATATGTATACCATTGGGGACCTTTATCATTTATTGCAGTTGAAAATTTTCTATAACCGTCTGGATCGGGTACATTTACACTCCAGAGGTTGTTGTTTAGCGACGCAAGTTCATACTTATTTTCTGTCACTTCTTTCATTGACGCTTGGATAATGCTAAATTTATCGACATGTGTAATATTGATTGGTGGTGGTGGTTTTTATTTCTTGGTCCTGTTGATAGTTGGTAGTTGTTATATTTTCCCGATATTTTCATATTGGTGCTCATTTCTGGCGATGATTCATTATTTTTTCCGGAAGATTTTACTTCTTGTGTTTTTTACTTTTTAAAGCCTTTCATTGTCCAATTGGTTTTTCTTTTGTGACTCTTCTTCGTCGGTTTGGTACTCAATTGGATTACCAACTTTCGTTTCTTTGTTGTTGTTTTCTTGGTTTACGGCTTCTACTTTGAACGGAACTTCAGGACTAGTTTGGTAGTCCATCTTTAGGTTCAAGAAGTTGTATATGGTACAACTTTTCTTTGTTTTCTTGTCTAAACTCGTCTAGAGCTTTGATTACTTTCTCAGATTGGGAGTAATCAAGAGTTACTTGGGACACAGTCGCGACATATGCAGCCGTATTTAATTGAAGTGTACCTCTACTTACATTTGGAACCTTTAAAGTTGGAGATCTCAACATTATCGTATTCTTAGGAAAATTGTCCCCTTCATTTGGCAATAGTTGGTCCCACCCAGGATCCATGGTATCGGCAGCCAATGATGATTAATTTTATGTTGTTAGAGACACATCCGTTTCGTTTTCTAATTCTGTTAGGTTATTATTTTTTATCATTTTAATTCCCACGACTGGCACGAGAAATAATGGTCACCCATGACAGAGCTCTGCGTTATCATAGAAAGGCTATGGGTTTAAGCCGAATGTCATCAAATTTGGAGTTTACATAATAACGACTAGCATCCTAGCCACGCAGCCTTCGGCGTATGCAGTGCGAACTTAGCTTGGGTGTGCTAGTTTTTGGACCACCCCGAGTATTTGATTTTCCCGATACCTGCTATATCTGGCCAGCTGCCCCCTGTCTGCTAATTTTGGAGGCCCCTTACGGTGTCACTTGCAAACCCAACACAGTATATATGTTTCCGCTTTATATATATATATATATATATATATATATATATATATATATATATATATATATATATATATTTATATATGTATATATATATATATATATATATATATATATATATATATATATATATATATATATATATATAGCCGTAACATTTGGGTGTAGGTGTTAATAGATATAAAAATTTAAAGTTTGAGCTTTTAATATAATGTGCCACATCTTTTGTTAGCTTGCTCTTTTTTCCGTCTCAGTCAAAAAGGAAGCTAAGCACCTCTCCATCATTCACATGTCATTTTCTATCTTCCTAGATATACCATTAGTAAGCCACATGTTCCTATTTTACATAATCTGAAAGCTCAGTATATTTATTTGAATATTTTTCGATTTGCCGTACATGATACATCAGCATGGGAGATTCAATTATCATTTCTGAAATAGTCGCAAACGAGAAAATAAAAATAATTGGTCGCATGGCTACTTTTATTGCAAATATTTCCAAAATCTAGAATATATATAATGTCAATATATTAATATTAATATATTAATGTAAGTTTTATGTCACAAATCATATAAATTTACAAAACTCAAAAAAATTATATTCTTGATGTAGGCCAGATTGCATAGATTTTTAACCACTTGATATTTCCTAGGTTGGGCGGGGTGAAAAAATTTGACATCTACTATCAAAATTTCTTTATATTTCGAATTCAAATAACACGTTGCCATATTTTACAAATAGGATTTGGCTTGAAATCATCTAGACTGCTAATCATTACAGAACAATCAAAAGAGTTATGTTGTCAGTTGCTCCTACTCCTTCTAGAAGTCCTGCCAACCACCATTTCTTACTGAATAGTTCCCGTATTGCAACCCACATTTCACGTACAACTGTTAGGAGTAGAACTGTCATAGATATGAAGCCTTGTCTACACTAGTTTGTACCTGCTTTGGTATAGTATGACTATAAGAAATATTTATACTATGCCAGATTTAAAAACCTAATACTTTCCAGTAACTTTTGAATGAGATAATATTTTTTCGAAATATATTTGTATCTCATTTAAATTTTGATTGATATATGTATGGTTCTGGCATTATCATTATGAAAGGCATTAAACTCATCTATCTTTTCGGTTTACTTTACTTTATTTTAATTTCAACTTCTTAGACCATTGTTAAATCATTAAATTTCCAAACATCGAACTTTTAATGTCCAATCCTTTTTATTTTTGTATTTGAAATATTTATAGATTAATTTCATATTTCCAAAGTTATGCGATAAATTAAAAAATAAATAAACAGGCAATCTCCATTCAATCCTATGATACGCCTTCTTTCCATTTCATCATATAAAACTTAGTTTAGATCAACTAAAAATAGGAAAATTATTTCCATGAAATGAATAAAAAATACAACAAACAAACCTAACCATAAAATAGGGTAACCTATAGTGAAAAATTTCGAAAATTTTCATTTAAATTTAAAATGAAAAGCTGGAAAATTTAATTAATTTATGCTCAGTGTTTTGCGATAAAATAATGTAATATAAATAATTCTATATATTTTATTAGATGGAAATGAAATTCAATTAAAATATCTAAATAATTATATCTATCTCTTGAAAATAATTGAAAAAAAAAAACTTTCTAATTCTAAATATTTATTTTATTCATCGTCTTTTGGTTGCTTTCGGTATCATAAAGTTATTTCCTTGTTTATCCCAGTATTATACCCAATCTATTAACACTATTATTCTAGCTATTTCGAAATAATTAAACAAAAAAAAAATTGATTAGCATAAGAATTAGAATTTGAAAAAATGGCAATCATTAAATTTTTATCATTTATGATTTGCAGGCCGAGGCCAAATCTAGCAAAGTTTTTTTTCTAAATTTTGTTACGTTCCATACCGGTCGAACAAAAGTACATACCATTTTCAGATTTTTTATAGTTTTGAGCCAGTGTTTCTGAACTCTGCAATCTGTTCTGGGACCGAAGCTCCCCCAACTCTTTCGCAGTTAATTTTTACCGTCCTACCTTACGCCGTCACCACCAATTGAGGACGCACGAATACAGGTTCGATTTTAAATCCATCTGCACATTGCATTGTTCCAGCCAGCCTGCACCTACCTGGACGATGGCTCAGCCCAAGGATTCTGCACTCCAACAGGGGGTCAAAGTTTTTTTGTTCATCGTCATCACCGATCGAAATTAGGTGATGAAAAATCCCTTTTTGCAACCCTCACCCGTTGGGATTCGAACCCGGTACCTCCCGTCCCAAACACCACAGCTTTAACCACTGCGCCAATTGCTCGGTTGAGCCTTTACAACATATTTGGTTGGTATAGGTCAGTTTTAAAATACGACAAATAATTTTGGATATAATTTACATGAATCGTCAGAATTCAAGGCTTTTTTTGATTCATGTACCTTCTGAACAAAACATAGTTACATTTGTCCGGTTTTTTATTATAAGTTGGACTGAGTTTGATCGATATAATTAATGTATGGTGCAGCTTATGGATAGCTTTAAGATGATTTAATTTCACAAAAAATCAAATGAGAAAGCTTTTTGCATTTGTTTGTTCCTTTTCTCGCCATCTAAAGGCTCTATTGATTTGGAACTAAAAATTAAGGATAAGATTAAAAAAAAAATCAGATTCATTTTTATTATTTACAAAATATTTTATAAAATGTTTTTTAATTTAAAACATTATCATTATAAGCTTCACAAATTCAATTGTTTTTAAAAAATTAGCTTTAAGCTGCACTCCTTGCGCTTACTTAAATAGCTAATACTGCCACCACTACTTGTGCTGCTTCAGACAATAATGAGAGTTCAATAAACTGTATGTTTTGAACACTAGAATAATACACACAACACCACGGATGTAGTATCGATCCAAACACGCTAGATTTGTAACCTCATTATAAGGACCCCTAAAATTCGAGGTTGCGGTATCAATCAACCGCGCAATATAGAACAGATAGAATTAAGCTTGAATGGAATATATAAATATATATATAAACGATGGTGCCATACTCTGACAACCAGCAGTGTAAAAATTCTGTGATATTGCCAAACAGCTATCAAGGTATCCTCTGTAATAAGCCAAAATATCACTAGAATGCTATTGAATTAGAAAGTATGGAAAGCTGGTAATTTTTGTCATCAAGACCTGCGACTCAAAATTAAAACAAATTGGAGAATTTATTGAGCTCTACCAATAGTGCAAAATGGGTCCTTCGTAGGATAAGTTTTTCCGCTTAGTTTGAACTATTTAGATAGTAGCAAATATTTTGGATAAAACTCTTTTTATAACTGTGAAGGCAATCATTTATGTAATAGAAATTTAAAAACAAAAAGTACCGCATGCTGACGTATAATTCTCCGATGTCCACCACGCTTTAAAATTTTACCATATATTCCAATTAACATAGTAATTTTGTATAGTTTGGAAGCTTGATTTAAAGAGGCGTTAGCTACAAAATACAACGCTGAACATTCCCGAGTTCGGTTCTAACCAAATGCTTTATCATATATTTTTTCGTTGCAATGAATGCTTGATTAAAAAATCTAAATTGTGTATGTATAATTTGTAGACCACATTTAGGCTTATATAGGCAAAATAATAGCTGTTTTAATGTCCGGTGATAGTATGAAACTTACGCTTGAAGTGGTGTTTTTTTTAAGAATTACACAGAGACTATTGTCTTGATTAAGTGAAATACTTTCGTGATGATTTACTATTTCCCAAAGGTGTACCATTAGATTACCATTTGCAAATAGATTATCGATTAAAATGGGTCTGTTGTACAATAGCCTATAAAATGCAAGATTATTCGGTGGTTTTATACTGGCTTTACATTTAAAACAGCAGCAGGAATATTTCCAAAATTATGCAACACACAATCAATTTAAAAATGAAATATGGCATCTACTTTAACCATTCGTTTCAAAAAATAGTGGGGAAGTTGGCCTCCGCCAATACTTCACTACGAGTTGAACAACAAGAAATGAGAAAAACGATTGAGAGTTTTGAATAACATAACTGCCCGAATCAGGTATGCTTGGTCATTGTCGCTCAATTTTACGTTGCCGTCGGCACAAGGCTACGAAAATTTGAATGCTGAAAAATTTGAACGGTTTTCGCGGATTCTCGATGAAATCGACTTTACTTTTCTAGAAACCACCATCTTCTCGCCAGCACGGCATGTTTCGTAAAGTAAAAGCTGAAGCAATGCATGAAACTCACGATTCTATCTCGGTTTCGAATTTCATGTTTCGCCGAGATTTTAATCATGACCAGTGACTGTAAAATGCACACACTTTACAAATTAAATTGCAATAAAATTCATACATAATGATAGGATGCCGTCCTTTGAACGTGACATTCGTTTTTAACCAAAATATCTTGGAACCTTGCACAAGTGAATGTCACTAAACTGCAGTATGTCACCTCGGAAACTGCGATCAAGAGTGCAGCATTATGGCTAACATGCGAAATGAGTATCAAGATAATACAACAATTAGCTATTTAGTGTTGGGTAAGGCACGTTGCCGGATAATACTGAAGTGCCACTAATTTCCATTAAAAATGTTTCTCTAATGATGCGATAGACGTTAATATGATCTGCATTAGTTACGGCTAGAACTTACACCAAATAGCTGCCGAATAGTTTTCGAAAAAAGTGATTCTTATATCAACAAGGAAACAATCGATATGGACCGCACCATCATCGAACAACTACCTTCAAACCTTTAAATGTTTTATAGTTCAGATTCGATCATTTCGAAAAATCCTTGCCACCTCATATCTTGGCCGACAGTTTCTAATCAATCCAGTATGCCATGATGATCAACAAGTTCCAAGACACAACTATCGTCATTGTGATGGTATTTACCTGTAAATAAAATAAATGATTAACACAAAATTTCGTATACCGAGAAAATTTTTAAAGGCCGTTATAGCTTAATCGGATTTATTACTCCGATATATTTGCCTTATGATTATAAAGCGGACAGGGGTTTTCCTAGTCTTTATACTTCACTAAAACTTTGTGTTCATACGAAGTAAGTCACTAAGTTTGGACTAAGAAAATTGTGTAGTTTGGTCGCTGCAGCCTGATGAGAAGACCGAAAATTTCAATTAAGAACCCAAATTTAATTTCGATATCGGATACTTATTAGCCCAAACTCAAATTACTTAAGCTTTCGTAAATTTCACCTCTTTTAGCTATAGACAACATAAAATTAGCCATTTTGGAGCAAAATAAAAAAAAATTAATGGATGTTTGGCTGTCTAGAATCGTTAATTTACTGAGCAATAGAATTACGATATTTTATGCCACTTGTACATAAAATATTGAATTAAGTCAGAAAGCTTGGATGCACACTACGTTTTAAACTTAATTCAAGGTAAAATCAATCATGCTGTCTATGTTCGTTGTAAAACCACATGTTACAAGTAGTGATTTCTCAGTTGACTGCTATAGGCACGTTAATTTTTAACAAAGTATAGATGTCATTAAAGTTTTCTAGTAAAACATTTTAGAAATACTTACATTTAAAGATTTCTATTCGGATTTAAATCGTTATTATTTTGTAAAATATGTAGCCCATTAAATATGAAGGTATTGTTTGCAGATTTTGATGCTTAGGTAAATTGTCATATTTTTTCTGGAGACTAAATATTTGTAATATGTTTTATTTTATTTTTTAATTAAACGCCAATCGGTGATTACATAGTCTAATGGGTTTAACCTTACAGTCTTTTATATAAGGCTTAACCTGTGTTACAACTTACTATTATTATGCACAATTACCTAAATTTATAAATTCAACGTCCAAGTGGATCTGATGTTTTAGTCATCTATATTCTGGCAGTTTTAAAATATACCGTCGCTTGATAAGACACAAATCGGCTTAGAGTTCAGCATTGCGTCTATTTCGACCAGGAAAGTTGCAATTTCTCCTTTCGTGATAATGTGCCCATCGGTGTCTCTTATCAAATAATATTTCACACTTTTGACCGCAAATTCCCACAATCTCTAAAGTGAGGATAGCATGGCGATTATAAATAAATCGTATAGATGATTTCGAGCGCCAACAAAGTTTAAACCTTTATTACTGAATATTTAGCTTGGTATTCTTCTTCGAAGAGCAGCAAGATATGCATCGGTTGTCAAGTCGAAAACGAACTCATTGTGTGCAGCTTTGATAGATAAACAGATCAAAATGCACATATACCCTTTGTACGTTTTCTGACCTCTTTTCTCCTGGTTAAATACATTTGGAACAGACCAGCATAAAGATGACGCAAATGGTGTCGTTTTACTGTAATTTCTTTTAGTTTATCTTTTGCTGCTAATATTAGTGGATGTTTCTAGTCTATCCGATATAGGTAACTCTTTTTTAGATCTTATTTGGTTGATCTCTGGTTCAAATTGTTTTGACTGTATATGTGTCGCCTAGGTTTTTCCAATTCTGAACAGAGAAGGTTTGGTGCCTCGTTTGAAATTCGCTTTAAATTTAGATTGATTAATTGACATACGTTTTGCCAGAACTCGGACAATTTTTTCCAAAATTCGATATGTTTTCTTTTAATTAATCAATTAAGATTGGTTGAACAACTTGTAGTGCAAATGTTTGACTGCGTCTTACTTATTATGTCCTTGATTGGCATTTTATACTATCTGAATCACCATTCTGCTTAATTATTTTCTCGTATATAACTGCTGAATATGCATGTTTAGAAGCATCTGGAAACCTTGGTTTTGCTGCTTGCTTTTGTTTATTTTTACCTTTCCAAATTGCTGTTTTCAATTTTGTGAAGATTTTCCGGTTTTTTAAGCCGCACTTTGTTACTAAATCATTTATCATTTTATCATTTCATCCTAAGTTATCTGTTCACAATAACTTAAAAATATATTAGTCACTGATGTTGATGCGAGCCACCTTAGAGAGTCAACTGAGTGACTTGCTTCTGACAAAATCCCTATTTTACTTAATGTTAGTTGAGCGTTTAAGTTTACTCTAAATTAGAAATAACCGATTATAGGATTCCAATATAGCCTTAATATCTTTACAGTAGATGATGCTTCTATTGCTAACAGGTTTGCTTCTTTAATGAATAAAACTATGTGCTTTATGTGCTTTATAAACTACTATGTGTTTTATAAAACTATGAGTAAAACTGAACATACTATTTTTTTGTATCAGATGCTTCATTTAAAGCTCGTTTGGCTAAATAAGATGCTTTTGCTATGCCGTAACTGCCAGTTTGTGGTAAATTACTTATTCCGTGTATCTCTCCATATTATCCATTAGTATCTAGTGTCGTCTGCTGCAACAAAAACTTACCGGTACATTTTTTCTACATCAGTGGTAGAAGCAATTTTATGGTCGATCGTTGATCGTTGAAGAGATCGGACGTGTTTTTGTCGATCTCTTCATTTAAAATTCATTTCATTTTATTTTTAGTTTCAATGTTTGTGTGTGTAAATATAAAGTGAAATAGTTAAAAAGTTTTAAGTGTAAATGTTTTAAAAGTGTGCATGTTCTTAGTGCAAAAGTTTAGGAAATAGTGAAGTGGATTGTGTACTCTGTCGCTTTCCCAGAGACCAAGTACTAATCTTTATTTTAATAAATAAATTTTTATTTTAATAAATTTCTGTTATGTGTATAGAAGGGTTATATATTGTAGTTGGTATATGGTATATATGGAAATGCATGGTAATGTATTGAGTTCATATTATTAAGGTATAACATGTATGTACAAAATTTTAGTATATAACAAAGGTTATGAATGATTGATTTTTTACTCTTGTAAAACTATCTTGTTCTTATATGACTACTCAATACATTTAAATGCATTTCATGGGCGAAATATTGTGTTACCTGTTTTTGTTTTTGTTTTGTGAATCTGTACAGTAATGTATGTAATATTATTATATACATGTTTCATTTATATTGTGCATGTATTGTTATGTACACCAAAAAATATTAAATTTATTTTGTGTATATAACAAAAGAAGAATAGAAAAAGGAGAAAAAAGTAAAAATTATAAAAGTGTCACCGTTACAGTAATTTTTAGTTATTTTGTTTTTAGTGCATGGTTATTTTATTCTCTTATATGGAGTTTTCCAATAAGAGGTTTCATTGTGATGTAGAAGAAGGAATGTTTTTTGAAGGAAATCAATGAATGTTTGTTTTAGTGTAGGAAGGAGGGGGGGATATCACCCAGATGGCCGTCACGGCTGCGCTTGCAGCATCATGTCGTTTTCATTGTATTTTCCATTACCAGTTTGCACATTTGTGGCTGAGTGTCCTCGATAACTTCACGAATTCCATCGTTAAGGTCCTGAATCGATTGTGGAGCATTGATATAGACCTGATCTTTCATGTGGCTTAAAGAAGGGGGTCTGAAGGTGTTAAATCACAGGATCTCGGTGGCCGGTTGTGATCGCCTCTTCGAGAGATGGCACGGTTAGGAAAATTTTCTTGCAAAATTGCAATTGTTTCGCAGCTTGTGTGGCGCGTGGCGCGCTCTTGCTGAAAATAAACGTCGTCCACATCAATATTTACAAATTCCGGTCATAAAGGGTCATTAATCATGGCTCGATAGTGCAGTCCATTCACCGTAACAGTTGCATGGACCTATTTTTTGAAGAAGTAACACACCGCCAGCCCAAAAAAACAGCACCAAGCAGTGACGCGTTGAGGATGAAGCTTTTCAACAATCGTTCTTCGGTTTTCTGAGTCCCAAATGAGACAATTCTTGTTATTAACGTGACCTACGCGGTGAGAGTGGGCCTCATCACTGAAGATGATTTTTAGATGAAAATCCGGATCATTTTTGTAGTGATTTTTTACAGTTTCGGTGCGTTGTTGAGGCGTGTATCGTACCATTTTTTGTAGTGCCGTGGTTTTGCTTGTCGAATGCCAGGGGATGGCAGCTTCAGAATTGACAGCTGCTCAAATAGCATGTAAATGTTAAAAAGTTGAATTATTTGTATAATTTTTGTATTTTTTTTATTTTTTATGTATTTTACAATTTTTTATTTTTATATTTTTATATATTTTATAAGTTTTTATTTTAACTTTTAAATAAAAACTTCTAAATAAAAACTTTTTTTTTTTTTTTTTTTTTTTTTTTTTTTAACTAGTTAAGTTTTAAATTTTTCATATTATTAAATTTTTTATATTTTTTTTGTTATATTTTTTGTCTTTAAGTTTTTTATACTTTTTGTATTTTTATGTATTTTATATTTTTAGGTTTTTTATATTTTTTATATTTTTATATTTTTTATGTTTTGTATTTTTTTATATATTTTATAATTTTTATTTTTTATATTTGTTATATTTTTGTACTTTTTATATTTTTTGTATTTTTCTATTTTCTATATGTTTAATATATTTTATATTTTTTATAATTTATATTATTAATTTTATTATATTTTGTTATAATTTTATTTTAATATTTTTTATTTGTTATATTTGTTATATTTTTGAATTTTTATAATTTAATTGTAAATTTCAAGCAGAAACTAATTCAATTTATTACAGCCTACAGCTTTAAGAAATTAGCCCATTAATATATATTTTTTTCAGAGAAACAATGCAAGATTACAGAAAAATGGTTACAGATTGGAGATCCGCAGTTCATTACATTTGTGATTGTCTTGTGCTAATTAACAGTAGTTTGAATATTGGCTACCGGGAAACCGGACCAATTCTATCATTACTAACTAACCCTTCCTTTCCCTTCGCCACAAAAAAAAATACTAACTATCGATCGCTTAGGTGTCTGCAACCGGGTCGAGTCTGTCATCACTAATATTCCATCCACTCCTTCGGTTTTGTTATATGTAACACGGGTGTACGGTGGTGCCCGGCATTCCGGGAGTTCCTGGTTCGTCCTTGGCCGTACACTCTAATCATTTATATATTTATATATTTATATATTTATATATTTATGTATTTATGTATTTATGTATTTATGTATTTATGTATTTATATATTTATATATTTATATATTTATATATATATATATATATTCATGTATTTATATATTTATATATTTATATATTTATGTATTTATATATTTATATATTTATATATTTATATATTTATATATTTATATATTTATATATTTATATATTTATATATTTATATATTTATATATTTATATATTTATATATTTATATATTTATATATTTATATATTTATATATTTATATATTTATATATTTATATATTTATATATTTATATATTTATATATTTATATATTTATATATTTATATATTTATATATTTATATATTTATATATTTATATATTTATATATTTATATATTTATATATTTATATATTTATATATTTATATATTATAATATTTATATATTTATATATTTATATATTTATATATTTATATATTTATATATTTATATATTTATATATTTATATATTTATATATTTATGTATTTATATATTTATATATTTATGTATTTATATATTTATATATTTATATATTTATATATTTATATATTTATGTATTTATATATTTATATATTTATATATTTATATATTTATAAATTTATATATTTATATATTTATATATTTATATATTTATGTATTTATGTATTTATATATTTATATATTTATATATTTATATATTTATATATTTATATATTTATGTATTTATGTATTTATATATTTATATATTTATATATTTATGTATTTATATATTTATATATTTATGTATTTATATATTTATATATTTATATATTTATATATTTATATATTTATATATTTATATATTTATATATTTATATATTTATATATTTATATATTTATATATTTATATATTTATATATTTATATATTTATATATTTATATATTTATATATTTATATATTTATATATTTATATATTTATATATTTATATATTTATATATTTATATATTTATATATTTATATATTTATATATTTATATATTTATATATATATATATTTATGTATTTATATATTTATGTATTTATATATTTATATATTTATATATTTATATATTTATGTATTTATATATTTATATATTTATATATTTATATATTTATATATTTATATATTTATATATTTATATATTTATATATTTATATATTTATATATTTGTATATTTATATATTTATGTATTTATATATTTATATATTTATATATTTATATATTTATATATTTATGTATTTATATATTTATATATTTATATATTTATATATTTATATATTTATGTATTTATATATTTATATATTTATATATTTATATATTTATATATTTTATATTTATATATTTATATATTTATATATTTATATATTTATGTATTTATATATTTATATATTTATATATTTATATATTTATATATTTATATATTTATATATTTATATATTTATATTTATGTATTTATATATTTATATATTTATATATTTATGTATTTATGTATTTATATATTTATATATTTATATATTTATATATTTATATATTTATATATTTATATATTTATATATTTATATATTTATATATTTATATATTTATATATTTATATATTTATATATTTATATATTTATATATTTATATATTTATATATTTATATATTTATGTATTTATATATTTATATATTTATATATTTATATATTTATATATTTATATATTTATATATTTATATATTTATATATTTATATATTTATATATTTATATATTTATATATTTATATATTTATATATTTATATATTTATATATTTATATATTTATATATTTATATATTTATATATTTATATATTTATATATTTATATATTTATATATTTATATATTTATATATTTATATATTATATATTTATATATTTATATATTTATATATTTATATATTTATATATTTATATATTTATATATTTATATATTTATATATTTATATATTTATATATTTATATATTTATATATTTATATATTTATATATTTATATATTTATATATTTATATATTTATATATTTATATATTTATATATTTATATATTTATATATTTATATATTTATATATTTATATATTTATATATTTATATATTTATATATTTATATATTTATATATTTATATATTTTATATATTTATATATTTATATATTTATATATTTATATATTTATATATTTATATATTTATATATTTATATATTTATATATTTATATATTTATATATTTATATATTTATATTTATATATTTATATATTTATATATTTATATATTTATATATTTATATATTTATATATTTATATATTTATATATTTATATATTTATATATTTATATATTTATATATTTATATATTTATATTTATATATTTATGTATTTATATATTTATATATTTATGTATTTATATATTTATGTATTTATATATTTATATATTTATATATTTATATATTTATATATTTATATATTTATATATTTATATATTTATGTATTTATATATTTATATATTTATATATTTATATATTTATATATTTATATATTTATATATTTATATATTTATATATTTATATATTTATATATTTATATATTTATATATTATATATTTATATATTTATATATTTATATATTTATATATTTATATATTTATATATTTATATATTTATATATTTATATATTTATATATTTATATATTTATATATTTATATATTTATATATTTATATATTTATATATTTATATATTTATATATTTATATATTTATATATTTATATATTTATATATTTATATATTTATATATTTATATATTTATATATTTATATATTTATATATTTATATATTTATATATTTATATATTTATATATTTATATATTTATATATTTATATATTTATATATTTATATATTTATATATTTATATATTTATATATTTATATATTTATATATTTATATATTTATATATTATATATTTATATATTATATATTTATATATTTATATATTTATGTATTTATATATTTATGTATTTATGTATTTATATATTTATATATTTATATATTTATATATTTATATATTTATGTATTTATATATTTATATATTTATATATTTATATATTTATATATTTATATATTTATATATTTATATATTTATATATTTATATATTTATATATTTATATATTTATATATTTATATATTTATATATTTATATATTTATATATTTATATATTTATATATTTATATATTTATATATTTATATATTTATATATTTATATATTTATATATTTATATATTTATGTATTTATATATTTATATATTTATATATTTATATATTTATATATTTATATATTTATATATTTATGTATTTATATATTTATATATTTATGTATTTATATATTTATATATTTATATATTTATATATTTATATATTTATATATTTATATATTTATATATTTATATATTTATATATTTATATATTTATATATTTATATATTTATATATTTATATATTTATATATTTATATATTTATATATTTAATATTTATGTATTTATATATTTATATATTTATATATTTATATATTTATATATTTATATATTTATATATTTATATATTTATATATTTATATATTTATATATTTATATATTATATATTTATATATTTATATATTTATATATTTATATATTTATATATTTATATATTTATATATTTATATATTTATATATTTATATATTTATATATTTATATATTTATATATTTATATATTTATATATTTATATATTTATATATTTATATATTTATATATTTATATATTTATATATTTATATATTTATATATTTATATATTTTTATATTTATATATTTATATATTTATATATTTATATATTTATGTATTTATATATTTATATATTTATATTTATATATTTATATATTTATATATTTATATATTTATATATTTATATATTTATGTATTTATATATTTATATATTTATATATTTATGTATTTATGTATTTATATATTTATATATTTATATATTTATATATTTATATATTTATATATTTATATATTTATATATTTATATATTTATATATTTATATATTTATATATTTATATATTTATATATTTATATATTTATATATTTATATATTTATGTATTTATATATTTATATATTTATATATTTATATATTTATATATTTATATATTTATATATTTATATATTTATATATTTATATATTTATATATTTATATATTTATATATTTATATATTTATATATTTATATATTTATATTTATATATTTATATATTTATATATTTATATATTTATATATTTATATATTTATATATTTATATATTTATATATTTATATATTTATATATTTATATATTTATATATTTATATATTTATATATTTATATATTTATATATTTATATATTTATATATTTATATATTTATATATTTATATATTTATATATTTATATATTTATATATTTATATATTTATATATTTATATATTTATATATTTATATATTTATATATTTATATATTTATATATTTATATATTTATATATTTATATATTTATATATTTATATATTTATATATTTATATATTTATATATTTATATATTTATATATTTATATATTTATATATTTATATATTTATATATTTATATATTTATATATTATATATTTATATATTTATATATTTATATATTTATATATTTATATATTATATATTTATATATTTATATATTTATATATTTATATATTTATATATTTATATATTTATATATTTATATATTTATATATTTATATATTTATATATTTATATATTTATATATTTATATATTTATATATTTATATATTTATATATTTATATATTTATATATTTATATATTTATATATTTATATATTTATATATTTATGTATTTATATATTTATATATTTATGTATTTATATATTTATGTATTTATATATTTATATATTTATATATTTATATATTTATATATTTATATATTTATATATTTATATATTTATATATTTATGTATTTATATATTTATATATTTATATATTTATATATTTATATATTTATATATTTATATATTTATATATTTATATATTTATATATTTATATATTTATATATTTATATATTTATATATTTATATATTTATATATTTATATATTTATATATTTATATATTTATATATTTATATATTTATATATTTATATATTTATATATTTATATATTTATATATTTATATATTTATATATTTATATATTTATATATTTATATATTATTATATATTTATATATTTATATATTTATATATTTATATATTTATATATTTATATATTTATATATTTATATATTTATATATTTATATATTTATATATTTATATATTTATATATTTATATATTTATATATTTATATATTTATATATTTATATATTTATATATTTATATATTTATATATTTATATATTTATATATTTATATATTTATATATTTATATATTTATATATTTATATATTTATATATTTATATATTTATATATTTATATATTTATATATTTATATATTTATATATTTATGTTTTTATATATTTATGTATTTATGTATTTATATATTTATATATTTATATATTTATATATTTATATATTTATGTATTTATATATTTATATATTTATATATTTATATATTTATATATTTATATATTTATATATTTATATATTTATATATTTATATATTTATATATTTATATATTTATATATTTATATATTTATATATTTATATATTTATATATTTATATATTTATATATTTATATATTTATATATTTATATATTTATATATTTATATATTTATGTATTTATATATTTATATATTTATGTATTTATATATTTATATATTTATATATTTATATATTTATATATTTATATATTTATATATTTATATATTTATATATTTATATATTTATATATTTATATATTTATATATTTATATATTTATATATTTATATATTTATATATTTATATATTTATATATTTATATATTTAATATTTATGTATTTATATATTTATATATTTATATATTTATATATTTATATATTTATATATTTATATATTTATATATTTATATATTTATATATTTATATATTTATATATTTATATATTTATATATTTATATATTTATATATTTATATATTTATATATTTATATATTTATATATTTATATATTTATATATTTATATATTTATATATTTATATATTTATATATTTATATATTCATATATTTATATATTTATATATTTATATATTTATATATTTATATATTTATATATTTATATATTTATGTATTTATATATTTATATATTTATATATTTATATATTTATATATTTATATATTTATATATTTATATATTTATATATTTATGTATTTATATATTTATATATTTATATATTTATATATTTATATATTTATATATTTATGTATTTATATATTTATATATTTATATATTTATATATTTATATATTTATATATTTATATATTTATATATTTATATATTTATATATTTATATATTTATATATTTATATATTTATGTATTTATATATTTATATATTTATGTATTTATATATTTATATATTTATATATTTATATATTTATATATTTATATATTTATATATTTATATATTTATATATTTATATATTTATATATTTATATATTTATATATTTATATATTTATATATTTATATATTTATATATTTATATATTTATATATTTATATATTTATATATTTATATATTTATATATTTATATATTTATATATTTATATATTTATATATTTATATATTTATATATTTATATATTTATATATTTATATATTTATATATTTATATATTTATATATTTATATATTTATATATTTATATATTTATATATTTATATATTTATATATTTATATATTTATATTTCGGGCAAAAACTAACAATTTATTACAGTATATTAGGAATTATATTATTATATAATTATGTTATTATATTAAGAATTAATGAATTTGTAATTTCAGATTAAAAATTAATTCAATTTATTACAGCCTACGGCTAAGACCAATTAGTTAATTAATAGATTCTGTTTCAGGGTACCATTGCAGATTACAGAAGATTGGCAGCATACTGGAGTTGCTGATAAGAGATGGCAGAATGCAGAGCAGTACAACAAAAATGTGATTGTCTTACACTAACAGTAGTTTGAATATTGGCTACCGGGCAATCGGACCAATTATGTCATAACTAACATACTTTTCCTTTCCCTAACCCACAAAAATTTACTAACTATTGGCCGCCAAGGTGTCTGTAACCGGGTCGATCTCAATAATTTAACTAGTATCCTTCCATATCCTTCCAAGTAAATGTAAAAACGGGTGTACTGTGGGCCCGGCGCTTTCCGGGATATCCTGCTTAATGCTTGGCAGTACATTCAAAATCAATCAATCAATCAATCAATCAATCAGTGGTAGAAGCAATTTTATACTTCCTGAAGCGACATAAAATTGCATAAATATTTGATTCAACAGGAAGACAATAATTTAAATAAATTTCGCTGATTGTTTTGCAAGACCCAAAGAATACCACTGTTAGTATTGTGGTGAGGCTCGAATTTTTGGTAATTCTGATATGAAATGTTTATTCATTAAGGTAAATCCTTTAACATTCGTTTCTCAATCAAATGCATTTGTAGTAAATCTGTTTGAAAAGAGATTTGTAGGTCCAACGGAGAAATGGACGAGTTTCCGTAATTGTCGTTATTTAAATGTGCATTTATATTTTTCCGATGGATCAACAGAAAATGTAGATTTGATGGAAATAGAAGGTTCATGTCCTGCTGATAAGGTCATAGAAATGGTTACCAGTAAAATTCGATCGTTTGATTCGAATTATTGTACCAGACATTGTTTCTACCGCAAGTGATAGAGCCAGTATAATGTTGAAATATGGTAGGTTGTCGCCGGCAAAGAATTTTTTTTTACTATTAAGAATGGATTACCCGCATCATTGTTTTCTTCTTTCATGCTGTCATCTACACATGTAATTTCCTCGTTTTGTAAGTTCTCGAACCAATTTTTAGTTTCAATATTCGGGTTTTGTGCTATATTTTGGTATTTGGACAGCAATTGTTGAAACATCCTTTGTTTCATGTTATTATTATCTTCTTGCAATTTTTGTATCGCTGATAATCTTGGACCCGTTATTTCTCGCGGATTCGCCTCGGCCGTGTATTGTGTGCTTGAACTAATGCTCGTCGTTGTTCTATTTGAGTTTTCATTTAAATTGTCCGCTTTTGATCATTCCATTGTTGCTGTCCTAGGTTGACCTTGTTATTGTTGTAATTGTGGTTGTGTTAGATTGTTCTGTTGTATCTTGACTAAGATTTTTAATTGTATTTGATTTGGTTTGCCATGTATCTCAACCACGCTTTCTACTTATTTTTGTGTTGTATCGCCTTGCTGCGGTTATTCACTTTTTGTATTGTAAAAAAAAAAGTTTTACTGTGAGAATATTTTTACTAAAGTACTTAATGTACTATTTTCACTGCGTTACTGTAAGTCTCAATTTTATAGTTGTGTCCTCAGTTGATTCTATTTCTCAGAACTGTCAATGTTCTGGTTTCGCCTACACTTTTTATTTTAGTATCTGTGAGATCCAGAGTCCCGTAACACTCGGCATAGGCTGTTTTAAAATTCGATTCGGGATCTCTGAACGCTGAAATTTTTAACCTTAATATGTTCAATATTTGTAAGTTGTATATAAGCTTTTATATAAGCACACCTTTTTTTAATAATATGATTTCGCCCATTTTCTTCACTTATATATAAAACTTGTTTATCAACTCACAATATGCACTGTGTAATTCATATGCCACTGTTTTATATTTTGTATCCAGTTGGATATGTCGCTGCGGTTGTATTGTGAATCTGGCTCGAGATCAATGTTTCTACCAAAGGGTGTTGTGATACAAAAAGGTTTAAAATATAATTTTTTAAAATGGTTGGTTCCATAATCCAATAATAACCACTCTAATATTTTATTTTAACTTTGTTAAAGAAGATTGAGAGAAGTTGCAGCTAAGAGAATTTTTAAGAGATAATTCTATTATCCCATCACGATGAAAAAACAATTCCCAAATAAACGATCCTTTAATAAACATAAAGTATCTACATTTGCAACATAAAAAGATAATTTTGATTCTTCGCCTGATTTAAATTACCCACAAAATCAGATAACGAATAAGTCGCGTATGTTTTGTAAATAACCATTTCACACAGCATAAACACAACACTATGCTATACAGAAACAACGATACGAACACTAAATCCAATGTATTACTGACAACATCTGATCAGCATGATGAAACCAATGTTGTTAACACTAAGGCTTACGCATGCACCAAGAGAGCAGTCAGGACCGTTCATAACAAGGCTCAAACTTTATTACCAACAGCGGTAATTTTTATAGCCGCGACAAAATGGGTAAATATCACGAATGCCGAGCACTATTAGATTCAGCTAGCCAATCTAACTTGATTTCAGCGGATAGTGCAAACCGATTTAATTTTAATTTAAAAGCCACCAAGAACTCCGTGCGTGATTTAAACACACACACATAATTCCAACAGTTTAAATACCATAATTAAAATTAAAAAATTCTGATTACAAACAACCCGTAGATGGTCGTTCCTACTATAGCAAAGTCTATACCACAGTAAAATAACGATATTGGTAAATTCCAAAGAACATAAGACTGGCAGAGTCCTATTTAATTACTACCAGACCAATTGACATAATTTTAGGCGTCGAAATATTTTTTAATGTTGTAAAGGATAATAAACTCAATACTAAACCAACTTTCCAAGAAACATCTTTTGGGTGGATCGTTATTGGTGATTCAGAGATAAAATGCCCTGGAAGCCGTTTTACATTTTTTACTTCAGTTGTCAAGGACATGGACTTAAACCAAAGTCTGAGGGAATTCTGGGAATTAGAAACCATTCAAGAAAAAACCTATTTGTCGAAAGATGAGCAAATTTGTGAAAGGGAATTTGTACAATCCCTTAGGCGTGATTATGATAGTATAGATATGTAGTGTGCCTTTTGTTAAATGAAAAATTTCAAAATTTTGGGCAATCAAAGAAACAAGCATTACGTAGATTCTATCAACTTGAAACTCGTTTGAGTTACAATCCATCTCTAAAAACCGATTATACACATCTCATAAATGAATCAAGCAGTCATTAAACCCAGTAGTACTACAACTCGCGTAAGAGTGGTTTTTGATGCATCCTCCAAGACATCAACGGGTATCTCATAGAACGATGTATTGCGAGTTGGGCCTTCAGTTCATTCAGAATTGTTTAGTATCATTTTGCGGTTCCAAAAACGTATCGACAAATTAATGTAGATTGAGTCAATACAGCTTTACAACCCATATTCTGAAGATTAAATTTAACAAAATCCTTAAAGACCTATGAACTTACCACGGTAACATATGGTGTACATCCTGTGCACCAATTTTAGCCACAAGAGTGTTAATCAACTTGCGGGTGATGAACGTCCGATAGCGGCTGTAGTAACCAACAGACATTTTTCGTAGACGATTTTTTGTTGCATAAGTGGTCTGCAAACACGAGAGAAATTTTAAAACCAATACCAGTAGAACTACATGAAAAATTAAGCAATGATGGAACAAGTGCTCTAGAGGCTGTCACTACATTAGGCATTTTGTGGAAACCTAAACATGACATGTTAATCTTTAACGTAAAACCCATTGATGAACAGACAAGTGTAACAAAACGAAGCATTCTTTCCGATGTCTCGAAAATTTATGGTCCATTGGGTTTATTGGCAATGGTTAAGGCCAAATTGATGATAAAAGAGGTATGGAAACTTAAAAGCGACTGGGATGAGGTTGCGCACAGCAAAGTAGAGTCCTCTTGGCGCAGTTTCAGAATCTAACTAATTGACATAAATAAAATTAATTTTCCACGATGTGTATGTAATCCGCTAAATCAATAGAATTGCAAGGCTTTGCCGATGCATCTGAAAAAGCATTTGGGGCGTATGGTACGAGTATATGTGTATATCGATACACAAAATAAGGTATTTGTAACGTACTATGTAGTAAATCAAAGATTGCTGTTCTGAAAAACATTTCGATGCCGAGATTAGAATTATCCGCAGTAATTTTATTACCCAAATTAATTGGCGAAATTTGTAGATTCAATGAAAACCAAGTTAAAGTACCATCTTAAGCGAATTGCTTAAAATACTATTTTTTTATTTGACGAATTATACACGTTAGTAGCACAGATATAAGGATCATTAACTAACCCCAGACCACTTCTTGACTGGTGTTCTCATTGTTTCATGGAAGAGTCATCGGTTACAGAAATTCCTTCGAATAGATTATCCAGCTGGCGAAAAATCACACAATTGGTTTAGAGTTTTTGGAAACGATGTTCCGTGGAAAATATCCATTTGTTTTAACAACGTAAAAATGGAAGTTTGCCTATCCAAATTTATTGATGAATGATCTAGTGCTAATTGCAGAAGATAATTCTCTAACAATGGAATGGTTTACGTTGCTTAGCCATCTAGAGTTCAATGTGGAAAACGGTGAGATGCGCATCAGGTAACATCCGAATTAGATATACAAAAAAAATTATTATTGGAGAGTTGGAGAGCAAAAGAAACGATGAAAGAGTGTGGTCAACCAAGTCTCGTATAATCGTTTGTATTTAAAAACCAGACCATGCACCTAAACGGATGTCTCCCCTATAATTTTACGTCTTTCTAATTTTAAAGTATCGACTTTTTGAATTTTGAAAGGAGCGACATTTCTAAAAAATTTAGAATTAATTTGCATTCAACAAAACGAGTGTTTTAATGACCTGTTTTAACTGATTTTAATTAATAGTAACTTAATTAAATTATAAATGATTTTTCAACGTTATACATCACTTATACATGAAATAGTCAATCAAACTTAACCATAATTAATAACAAATTATCCGGTAGCAAACTATTTTTCAAAATTGATTATTTTCCAAAAACTTTTAATCCTTGTTGTAATGTTATGCTTTCACAATGTTGTTAGTTTATTGTAACATAATAAAAAAAAATAATAATAAAAATAAACTTACAAATTTGTTTTTAATTTATGATTTTTTATTATTTTATTTTTACTGTAAGTTTATAGTTTTTATTTATTCTAACGTGCACTTAATTATTATGATTTTCGTGTTTAGTTTAAAGTTCCGAAATAAATTAAAGATTTTTATTAGTTTTTTGTAATTGTTCTAACTTTTTTAGAACAGCATAATGTAAATCGAGTAAATTTTATTTTCATGCAATAAAATTTTCAAAAGAAAATTTGAATTTAATTATTTTTTATTTTAAATTTTAAAAATAAAAAAAAAATTCTTAAACGTGAACATTTTTTTACGATATAAATATTTATAGAAAATTATGTGTTTTACATATCCGTAAATTACAGGTTGTAATTAAAGGGTACACTATAGTAGGCAATAAATTTGTATATATGTGTATGTGTTATATGTAATTATTTACAAATTAAATTTAATTAAATTTTTGCTCAATTTTTATATTATGTGCATATTTAATTTTATGTAATTGCAATTTATGCATAACATCATTTTTTCAATTTACTTGTTCGAAAAATGTTTTCGCGAGCAAAATATACTATCGTGTAATTGACAAAGTTTGGTTTGTTATTTATTTATGGATTTATTGTGCTTGGTGTGGTGCTGCAATTTAAAACAGTTTATTATAAAAACGAAATATGCAAATTTATATTTTACGAAATTGTTCGGATGGTGTTAGTTTTGTATTTAAATTTGTTTTATACTTATTATGATATTAATAATTAGTTTTTCTGAGCCATTACTGTTCCTTACAGAATTAACAATTCGGATCTTCCAACTAATTTTCCATATGTTTTTAGATAATTAAATATCCATTATTGAAGACGGTTACCGACTTATTTTTGTCTTTTAGAAATCGCTACACCATCGGTATACAGTCGGAATGTAGAGTGCGTTTTTTTTAAAATTGTTTAATATAACGGATAATTCTGAATATTTTGCATCACCAATAACCTCGTCTTTAAGGAATCCTTTAAACCACTTGTTACAAAATTTGTGTGTACGATGTAGGTGGTCCGACGAAAGCTTATTTAAACCCAAATATTTTATGAAAGATATAAACTCAGGACTGCATTCTGAACATTGCATCTTTAATTCAGAAACACATAAAAGCACTTAACAGTTGTCTTGCCATGCACGAATATATTTTACATGAAACGCAATCATAATAAAAGCAAACATGTTTTTTCAATGCAACAAGAATCGTGTGAGAGATCTCCAATAGGTCTTGAATTCAGCAGTACTTTTATTTGTTTGCTGATGGTTAGAAACTCTTCGTATTTCAATTTAGTTAAGTGATGAAATGAAACGTGATTAGTTTCTCGGTACACCAGGCTTGGGCATGGTTTAAGTTAACTTCGGTGTTAAATGTTTTATACAGTTAACGAATCTCTTTTGATGCACCGACAAAATTGGTCCTGTTAATATCAGAAAATATATCTTGGCAAACTCCTCTTACCGCACAAAATTTTTTAAGAGCTGCCAAGAATGTAGAAATGCTCAGATCCGACACTATCTCTAAGGATATAGCTTTCGTCGCCATACAAAGAAAAACTACTAGGTTTATAAAGTTTGGCGCCTCGATTTCGGTGCGGCTTCAAATTAAAAAGATCCACCCTACTTGAACGAATGGTCAAATTTCCTGGTATTCTGCTACGGAAATAGCCACTTCTTTGACAACTTCTCTTGTATGCCTTGTTCTTCTTTTCGTATGTCTTACAAATCTCAATACGTAAGCTAAAACATTACTCATGGTGCGAAAATTTGAAAGACGATTCGAAAGAGCCATTAGTGTTTTGTATGTTTTAACTGCGAAATGGTGTACTAAACTTCCGATGGTTGCGATGGTAATTCGAATAGCATATTACACAGAAAATTTGGTTCGTGGAACCATATAGAATTATTGATGAGATCTTGTGGAAATAACCCTCTAGTGGCAAAATTGCCGTATTTTAAGCTAATTTTACATAGTGCCATTGACTTCTATTGGTATAAGATAAAGTTTCGGACGTTCGATCGGCTATGTACGTTTCCCAAACCTTAGGCGGTTTCGATAACCAATTCAGCGTAATTGTAGAGTCAGTGTACAAGAAAATTTTGGGGGTTTCTTTGAATTTCAATGGAACAGTAGTGTGGCGTAATAATCGCGTTAGTAATTTAGCACCACATAATTCTAATTTTGGGGTAGACACAGTTTTGATTGGGGTTTAAAACTTTCGTTTAAGCTGCGACTAAATTGGTTTTGAAATTATTATCGTGAACTGTACGAGAATAAATTACTGCTGAGTAAGCATCTTTATTTGGATCTGTGAAAAAATGTAGTTCTACTGGATGAGATGTATATATCCATCTGGGAATTTCAATTTCGGATAATTGACTAAGTTAGGTTCTTATTTGAAGCCAACGTTATTGTAAATCGGGCGTTAATGTACCATCCCAATTAATTCCCTCGACCCACAGCCTCTGATATAGAATGTTGAGACCTATAGTAATGGGAGAAAGAAAACCTGTGGGGTCTTAGGTGCGCGACGTTTCCAAAAAAATATTCTTTTGGTGAACTTCGTTACTTTTGGTAAGTTATCATACAATCAAAGATATATTATATTGAAATATAATATATCTTTGATTGTATGATATTTTATACTTAGAATTGAGATCATTATGGTTCTAAAGGTTAAATCCCAGGGTAAGAGCTCTCTTTTCTCGACGGCAATGTTGTTCAGAAGGGCTGGGTGATTTTCGGACCATATACGTAATTTGAAGTTAGCTCTCTTTAATAATGTGATTAAATCACTTTGGAAGGTTAAAACTCCCTTTAGGGAGGCTGCGCAGGAAATGAGGTCATCCATATAAAAATCAGTCTTGAGAACCGAAGCGGATTCTGGAAGTTCTACTTCGTACTTTTCGGCCAATATTTGAAGTGCATAGGTAGCCAGAAATGGTGCAGGCTTCGGAGGGATGGGGTTGGTTCGGCAATTTCTCTGTATTCCTAAACTTTCTTAAGGACTGCTCAAGGTTGCATGCTTCTATGTTTGGTTGCATGTGGAATGAGAACAATGGATCGTCGCTGTTGTTAATGGGTATTTGATTATAATTTCCTCCAATTATCAATCCAAATCTAGTATTTTCGGCAATAAGACTGTTGGAACTGAGATTGTTTTGTCCGTCAATCAATGAATCAAATAAATGATCACACCCAAGTAGTATATCAATCGGCGCGGGCGTATGGTACTCTGGATCAGCGAGAGGATAACTTGGATTTGACACTGCTTGGGTTCAATGATGGTTGACAGTAACTTAGCAGAAATGGAAGGTATGATCAGAGCGTTGACGTACAAATTGTACTCCGATTCTAACATAGATCGAATTTTGAGGTAAGTTGCGCATTTTGAAATACCAGCTTGGAATTATTTAAAGTTTCAACCCTTACTTCTGTCGTCAAACGTGGCACCTGGAGACGTCTCGCACAAGCTTCGATAATAAATTAATGTGTTGATCCGGAATCTAATAATGCTCGCAATATTATCCATTGTCCTTTTCTGTCCAAAACTTGAATTTGTGCGGTTGGTCATATATGAAAATTTCTAACATTTGATTTCAGTTGAACACTGGATCAACTTCTGGGGTTCTACTAAATTATTACTAAAAAAACTCGCTGATTCTGGATTAACATCACTCATGCATCGACTGTTTTTGGCAACGGTATTATTCTGTGAGTTCACTGAAACTTTGGCCTCAATGTGCAACACAGTATGGAGTCTCTTATTACATTTGTGACATGTTCTTCTATTTCTGCAACTGGACATAACGTGACCTTCGCTTAAACAATTGTAGCAACGTTTACTTTTCGCCATGAAATCTCTACGTTCCTTTACCGATTTATTTGTAAATTAAGGGCACTGGTTTAAATAATGCTGCACTTTTCTACACAGCGGGCAATTAGGCAAGGTAGCTGCGTGAAACCCAATTTACTTGAACTTGGTAGTGCTATTGGCCTAGGTTTCGGTTTACTTTGATTACTATCACTACTCGTTTCAATAGAAATGACAAAAACTTTTCAACACACTTGGGAAATCATTTTCGGATGATTTGTATTTCCACACTTGTTTTGTTTCTTCGTCCAATTTATTGAAGGCTACATAAATTAATGTAGCCTTCGATAATTTTTAATTATTTATTAATTATTTAATGGTTATTCTCCAATATACAACTTTGAGCATGATGTGTAAAGATATAATAAAAAAAGTGTTCTAATACTGTAGCGGCTGCACAAAGATTGTACATTGCTACAGTAAACTCAGTGCGCCAAAATCACCCGGTATTTCATATTAATAAATTAATTCGCCAGAATGTAGGCAAGCAATGAAATGCGAAGAGAGCGATCATTGGAATCGCGGATTAACTAATACACACTACATAGTAATACTATAGTGTGTTTAAATTTAACAAGGTGGCAGCAGTATTCTAAAACATGAAATATTGCGATAATAAATCATATGTTCATTGTGTAAAACTTCCGGCATCTCCAAAACTTTTGGGTGGTACCGAAGAGAAAATGTGTTTTATTTTTTCGCTGGTAATAGCAAAAGAAGGTGAACAAGTACGTTTTTAAATACTTATAAATAATATATGAATAAGTAAACGAAGTGTAGAGTACGTACATCAGTATATAATAAACGGAACTTCGTTACAGTACCACAACGAGAACTAGAGGTAGTTGTGTTACCAGGGAAATGCCGAGTAAGGGTCACTCTGACGATCTGAGTTTTTTGAAAGGACCAAGCTCAACAGGAAAAACTTGTGTGATTAATGCGTAAGCTAAAAATTCAAACGCAGTCTTAAACAGCTTTTTAATATGCTTAATAAGGGGTAAGACCGTAAAGTTATTATGTTGACCAGTGTAAAACGAAACGTAGGCAAACAAAACCGCACTCTTTAAAGTTCTATATGAACCAACATTTAATTGCTCTTGGTCATTGCCATCAAACAAGCTCCATTTAGATTGGTAAACGGACATGATATTTTATATGGAAATCTTGACGTTCACATTAATTTAAAAACCCTAATTTATAATTGGGACTAGACTACTATTTGCATAGTAGTCTAGTCAAGAATGTTTAGATGACTAATTGTAAATTACATAAGTAATTAACAATGCTTTTTAAGCTTTTTGAGCATGGTAGCACTTAACTAGGATTTTTAAAATATTAATATGTTTTTGCCAGTTACATCATGGTAACGCGGTCAAAATGTATTTTATTAATAATCAGTACCGCTCGTGGACAAAACATATTTTGCAACATACAAAACATAACATCAACAAGATAATATCAAAAGGTTGTGGTATGTGTATAGCAATTAATTTTCTTGCATGATCTCGAATACAATAAAGTACGAACGAACAAATTGGTTTTAATTAAAAGCTTGACAAAGAAGATGGTTTTAATTAAAATCATACACAAAAAAAAAACAGTATAACAAGAGATTATATTTGGGTCAAGGAAATAAAGGTACAAGATGATAAAGTGGGATGATTTAGAATTAATACTAAATTTTCATAAACATGTTCTAGTTGGTTGGTTAGAAACCAACACGAACAATCGAAATTTAATAATTAAATTTTTAGTTAATTTTAATCATGATAAAATAATCAATTAATTTATCATATCAATACTAAATTGGTTCATTGGTTAAATTAAAAAAATATTAGTCCAAGTAGCCGAGGGGCATTCATAAAATTATTAGATACATCTGAATCAGTATGATAATATTCTCGTATTCTTGATGCATTTGTTTTTTTGTGTCTAGTTCACCATCATTTAATGTACATTTTTAGACGTTTTTTTAACACTTAATTGGATTTTTTTCAAGTAAAATGATATAAGTGAAATTTTTAAGTGAAAGCCATTTCCCAGACGTTTCTTTGACTTGGAAGAAACCTTAAAGTTACACTTTCATGTTTTCCTAACTTATACTTGGCAATTTATCGTAATGCTTTGTAATTAAAGGTGTGTTTACGCTTTGTACGCCTAGTTCTAAGGTTTTATTAGTTTGTAAGATGAGTTTGAGTTACCACGGATGAGGCTCAAACTAAATTATACACTAACTCAGTAATAGTTGTTGATTATCTGACCTTTAATCATAAAATATATTTTCTTTACATAGTAAATATTACACTACATTAAATTACATAAAATATGCTGATGCATTAATATTGCCAAGCACCAATAATGTCGGTTCCTGACCAAAGTATACAAATTTACTTATACAAAATATTTTATATAAATATATTAACACCGGCTTCTTCATGACTCTTATCTTGTCCTGACCTGCTTGTTTCTGGAAGTTCTTGATTTCGAGGTTTTTCCTCTATAGAAGAATAACGCAAAAATGTATAAAACTGATTTATATGTAAGAAATAACTTATTTTAAGTAGCAAAATATATTTTGCTACTTAAAATAAGTTTAAATAATAAAATAAGAAAAGTTGGCAACAACTTTTTCGTTTGACTGATTAGGACCGACTAAACATCTTGGAAAAAACAAATGTTATTTTTATAATGAAAATTGTTTTTTCATCGCACATACGATTGATTGAAAATTCAATCAATTTGAAGGTGTGATACCACAAATTGTTCCTACTATTAAATAAAAAAAGCATGCACTGTAAGAAAATTCTGCTCATTTTATCTAGATAATATTTTAATATTTGTTTTTTCTCTGGTTCCACCTGCTGGAATTTCAGCTAAGTCGTTTTCTGTCCTAGTTTTTCCTCACATATATCCGTAATGAAATTTGATACCAATTCAGATAACAATGCTCGAATGTGACTCATTTTTGTGCACAATAGCTTCGAACATATTGATAAATGACGGCCATTGTGTATATTCTCTATAACGAATGGTATAGAATATTCTTGGTGGGGTCTTTTCCATGTTCTGCAATATTTACGATACAATTTGTGGAAAATTCTGCAATATTAAAGAAAAATGCGTTTGGCTAATTGTAGCAGTTGAGTGTTGTCTAACCAATACTTCGATCACTTGTCACTTAGCAAGGTATACTGCACATTTTACCAGAGAGACAATGGTAAATGTGTAAGGTATACACATTTTACCTTTAGAGACAATGATGGCAGTAAAGATACCATAAACGTTTTTACCGATGAATTATGCAACTTGCACTTTATAATATTGGAATAGGTTCTGTTATTGGTAATTTTGTCTATAATCAATACCTAGAAGGCTCTAAAATACCTTGCAATATCATTTCTTTCGATTTCGAGATTTTCGGGAATGATTTTTGTTGCAAGAAAATGCAACACTCGGTATTGATAAAATTGGAGTCAAAATTAAAAAGCTACACATATCTACCCATATCTCTAGGACACCGCGTCTTCTATAGAAGTATGAATTGCTGACAAAATTGTTATTGCGACTATAAAATAAATCGTTCTTCTGCCAAAACTGTCATGAAACAACTCAAAGAAGTACAATTTTTGGTTCTGGAGAGGGAGATCGTCAAAAGTAAAAAATGGCTTTGTTTAGATTTCACCGTAAGATATTATATCACAAAAGAGATGCTGAAAGTAGTAAAAAAGCTCTACTTTGAAATGAGAAATTTTAAAAAGTTAAGGCCTTAAATAAAAGTCAACTTAGTCGAGAGTTTTGTGGTAGCACTTTATTGATATTTTGAATATACTGAATTATATTTTATCATAGTTACCACCTGTTGTTGTAAGTAAATTTATTTACTTTTCCTAACTGAGATGAGACAACGTTTAAAAAGAGCTCCAACAACGTCTACGATAACAACAGAATTTCAGGCGCCTTCAATTTTCCCCTGTAACACCAATTACAACCAGTCAACATTGGAAATAGCATTATATTTGGACCGATATTTTGGAAATTAAGGGACTCTTAAAATGGCAGAAATAAAAGTGAACCATATCCGGAGTTTACTGCATCAAGCACAACTATGCATAATTGAGAAACAGTCTAGTTATCAGTAGTCGCAGAAATTACAGCAAGTGTATTGAACAACAGGAGCATTATGGATCAACTGCAAGAAAAACTATGGAAATTCCAGAGGAACATCAAGTTGATATCCCGTATATCATATACAACAACGGCATGATATAATTAGTGCAGAAGTAGATGAGACGACACGAATGCTTCAAGAGGCAACACCACAATAATCAGCACAACGAAGCGGCATCATCAATAATAAAATTGATCAACCAGAATTTATATTACCACTCATCGAAATATCATATCATATCAATGGGCAATATAATGAATATGCAAAGTTTTGCGACAGATTTGAGACAGGTTTGTGCTCGAAAACAAAAATCTCAGTGACACGCACATAATCAGCTACCTCGAAACTTATGTTAAAGGAGAGGCAGCAAAACTTTTTGTGTTTCCAATAACAGAAATAAACTACACAGATGTGTGCAAAATACTGATGAATCGGTACAATAACAGGAGTGTAATCAATCATGTGAATACATTGCTGAATCTGCCAATTATTACCTCGAAGTCCGCAAGTACAGTAAAAAAATTGCATGTCACGATGGCAGAAAATCCGTATGTAGTATTATTGGATAGCCAATACAACTATACGCTCTTTAATAGATCCATGGTCTCAATCATCGTTCATTACCCAAGAAGCCACCGAGTTACTAAATTTACCAAAATTCCGTATAAACCTGCAAGTCAGTGGAATTGGTGGAATGACGGCTAGCAATATAAAATATAAGGTGTTCATTATATCACCAAATTATTCATGAAATTTCAAGCAAGTATTAGAGGCGTTTGTTTTATCAAAGTTGACTAAATGTCAGCGAGCTAATATTGGCAGATCCGAACTACAAGACACCTTCATAACTAGTGGGCCCTCACTGTAACAGGATCTATTTTCGATCATAACAAGGTGGAGGAAATACAAACCAATGAACCGATATGTTCGAAATAGCCAAAATGTTCGATTCATTAAATTGGTTTTCTCTTACTATTATTCTTGCGGTAAGCTTATATTTCAAGAATTATAAATAAAAGGGATATCATGAGACGAAGAGCTATCTGCAGAAATAATAAGATGGGTCAGAAATTCAACATTCAAATAAACATTCTAAATTCCCCGCTGCGGGTGGAATTTAGAATGAAAAATCTGAAGCAAGCTGCGGCTATAGTAGTAGAAACACACCTAGAGCGTAAGAGATGCAGAACATTACAAACAACTAATATCAAATGGAGGATAGAAGCGAAAGATTAATCAACTTAGCACGAAACCAAATCTCGATTATTTATTCAAATATAAATATTATGTAGCATAATAGTGAGCAAACAAGACAACAATTAAATGCTATGAACAACCACATGAGTCTATTGTTTGACACAGTGAATAACTTCACAACCGATAATGTGAACCTCTACAAAACCCAAATGATCAATATGTTAGCTATACCCCTCATATTAATCATTAAACACATAGAGGATACTCAGAGAACCATCATTGAAGTACTCACGCATGCGCATAATGGTAAAATAAATTCACAATAAATTTCTCCTACACTTCGGTCTCGCTACCTGGTTATCATCTAGCTGATGTTTACGAAGTGATATAAGAAGGTTCGAGAGTTGTGACAAACATGGTCATATTTAACATTCAGGTACCCATAATTCAATCTAAATCTTCAGTGTATTGTCATTAACCCTGATAGATCAATATATAATATTGCTCCTGGGTGTACCCATGTCTTGGATGTATTTCAATAAGATAGGCGTTAACCGTCTATAGCCAATTATACATTAGTTTATATTCCAAAGTTGTTACTATTTCGAAATCATCAACTGTCTCTATAGTTTTCCTCCACGCGGTAGCACCTGGGCTACGTTGTCTTGTATGATTAATGTAACACAATGGCTGAATTTCTAGAGGCGAGTGTAATAACATAATAACACTGTAAACAACAAAATAAAATGGAAAAACAAACAAGGACCTTAATACTTTAGGTGGCAGACCTGATGTTCAGGAAAATCCAATCTCTTCGGAGGTCAGTCCCATGAATCCTAGGGCGGCCCAAACATTGCTACAAAATTCTACCAACGATCAAAAGAGTTACGAGGAACAAGTTTCATTCCGAAAGAGCTCTATTACAATCAGATCACCAAGCAATATAGTATTTGAAAAAATGCATCCTTCAATGAAAAAGAACTCCATTATCCAGAACAAATGCCGAGTGCATCAACAAATATTATAAACAGTGAGGTACTGTTAAATAAATTAATAATCCCAACTGGTTGCTGCGGCTATTTCCAGTCTATCAACAGAATAATAGATTTAATGTTCTGAGTTAAGAAAAGAATTACCCAGTTAAGAAAGAACTGGAAAACGAAGTTTTCGATGCTGATAACTACAATGCTGTGTTTTGTGAAAAAAATCAACTGTCATTTGGAATATTGCTTTATTGCTACTATCAATCCGAAATTTATGAATATTTGGCCTTTTAAGTGATTTACAGGTTTGAAAAGATACAAAATGAAGTAACTCGGATCTTCAACGACTAGTGCATCAATGTTTTTGAAAATAACCTAATTCATTATTTACACATGTGTAATTTTTCAAAATTGTTCGAAAATTGTTGAAGTGATACCGACCAGCTATGGCCCTTTTTATCTCGTTTATTATTATTAAAATTTAAAATAAAAAAAAAATTATACAAACAACATAATATAAGCTTTTCATAATTTTCAATAAATTAATTATCCATTTTACGATTTAATTCAATATATAAATTAAAAAACAAATAATTTTTATTTACTATTATTATTGCATTATTTGCGTTATTTATTTTAATTTTTTTTTTGTTTATTTGTATAGCTTTTTATTTTATTTACAAATAAATAAAATAATAATAAATTAATACATAATTTATTAAATTATATGGTTGAACCTGGTTAATAAAAAATTATTAAATTTTAAATATAAATTAATTTATTTAATATATTTCGAACTATTATAATTCTATTAGTTTATTGAAGTTTTAGAATTATGTATTTAATAGCATTTGAAAAAAAAATCTAAAAAGTAAAACAATTGATTTTTAAAAAGTGGTTGATTTATGGTAAGCATCGTATTTCTGTATAAATTATATCTCTACCTTATCGAGAAGATTCTTCCGGATGACGACAGGTTCCGGTTTTCCTATTACAGCATCAAAGATAAAATATTTTCGAGTTTCAAAGACTGCACACTCCTCAATAGTTAATAGCACGCAACACTAACTTTGATTATAATTTTTAATATTTTCCACGCGTCTGGGTAACTGTGGTGTTTTCTTAGGTAAATTGGTTGATAGTTCTGGTTGCTAATGATGGTGCTGAGCTTGTGCCATATATTACTGTCTTTAATTCAAAATGATTTACGGGAATATCAGGTGTTTCTCGTCAAATTAGCCTATAGATTTTACAGACTTCTGCACTAAATACTATTTTGCGAATAAGAAAGCGTAGCAGAATGTTACTTAATAAATTTAGTATTATCGGTCATGTAAGCAGGTTATCGTTTGAAAAAATCCTGAGATGCACCTAGATTTTATTAGATTAGATTAGATTTGATTAGATTTGATTAGATTTGATTAGATTTGATTAGATTTGATTAGATTTGATTAGATTTGATTAGATTTGATTAGATTTCATTAGATTTGATTAGATTAGATTAGATTTGATTAGATTTGATCAGATTTGATTAGATTTGATTAGATTTGATTGGATTTGATAAGATTTGATTAGATTTGGGTAGATTAGATTAGAAAAAATCCTGAAATCCTCCATACCCTGTAACCGCCTGATAGTAATTCCAATTGAGTAACTTGATGTGTTCTGCTTGGGTTTAAAGGTTAATTTCACCATAAGCTGATTGTCAGGAGAGGCGATTGTTTTGAACAGACCTTCACAGATTTGATGTTGTGGTAACAAAGGAGCTCTCCTTTAAACTTCTTCGGGCTCCCATAATTTTTTCACATTTTGGTTTAAAATGGTATAATTGACACCAATTTTAGAGGCTGTAATTGAATCAACGTTTACTAATGCCATCGAAAAATGTCATGAACATTGCATCCTAATTATTGGGTATTAAGTATGCAGATATCTGGGTTTTATAATAAGATTTAAAATTTGGTAAAATGGATATTTCAAAAATTCCTCTTATGGTGACAAGGTTCTAATCTGCTATGCCTCAAATATTGATTTTCTATGACTTGTTTCATTCCTATATTTCCTGAACCAATGCTTCTATTAGAAAAAGTTTTGAGACACTGAATCGATTACATCTTGCACATTTAACGTAACGGTTGGTAGTATATGACTGTATTTATGGTTTGGTTTTATTGACGCCATACTGAATTTTGCGATCGAGTAGGATGACATTAACTTTTGCATATTGAAAAAAATATCAGCGCATTGGTAAATGTTTTTTGTAATGGTTTTTACTAGCATCGCTATTATATGCGCTAGTATTGGTCTGTCGTATGAGACTGTACCATCGTTTGATCTTCAGCCAATAACGATATCCTCCTGGGTCACCTAGTTTTGTTTTTGTTGCGTCAATTAGCGTAACATGAAATAAGGTAAGCACGAAAGCATCACTATGCTGTATCTCCACTAGTATCTGTTTAACACTAGATGCTATTTTTATGCAGTTTAAATTTGTAGTTCATCGACAAATAGTGCAAGAAGATGTAGCCAATTTGTAAAGTTACAGGAGTTTGTTGGAATACCCATACAAGTAGAAAAAATATATTTTTGGTTGATTCTCATGTGGATACAATAAACCTTACAGAGCAAATTGAAAAGACCAAGCATTTCAAATATTGAACTGCAAGTACGCTATTATTTTTAATGATGATTTTCAAGTGTTTCTACTTATTTTTTCAAAGAGGATCAATGCCTTTCTCGCTTGCAGATCCTGTTTTCTTGCTCCTAAATACTAATCGGCAGATCCTGTTTTCTTGCTCCTAAATATTATTTAGATGTTAGTGAAATTATTTTGATAGTGTGTACTTAATTAATTTTTTGTAGAAATTAATTGACCCAGACAAATATGTTATCACATGATCAGCTTGAACATGATCAAAGTACGACTCCTACTTAAAATCCAATATGAATCAAGTGTAACTTTCATAATGAATGAAATCATAATACAGTAGAATCTCGATGTAATGTACAGCCAAAGGACGAAATCTTTTGTACGTTACATCCAAAGGTACGTCATAAAAAAAACTACATATTATGTGTATTTCAAATTATGTAAGTATATATATATATATATATATATATATATATATATATATATATATATATATATATATATATATATATATATATATATATATATATATATATATATATATATATATATATATATATATATATATATATATATATATGTATATATATATATGTATATATATATATATATATATGTATATATATATATATATATATATATATATATATATATATATATATATATATATATATATATATATATATATATATATATATATATATATATATATATATTTATTTAATATACATATAAGGATATCTTTAAATTCATGTGATGCAATTAATAAATTCAAGAAAAAGAATTACAGTATGCATATGAATTTCTTACAAACTGTTAAGGCCTTTTAAAATTCTTGAAACATTGGTGGCGGCTCGGTTTCTCCATCAATTTTATCTGACAGTTCAACTACGGCGTTTCCTATTCCATCGCCATTAATAAAATCCACAATACCCGTATCGCTAATCTGTGCTGCAACCGGCAAATTCTTGTCTATATCAACATAATCATTGACTGGCGTGCCAGAGGAAATCAACATAATCATTGACTGGCATGCCAGAGGAAATCAATGAATTACTCCAATCTAAAACGACATCGTCAACGATATCAATAATATCCTCATCGGTATCACTACCTAGTCTTAGGTTCCAAGACTTTCGAAAACCGTTTAAAATTGTGTTAACTGTAATTAAATCCCATGCCTTTTTAGTAAAATTTATCGCATCAAGTAGTGTGATTTTATTTTGGCCATTAGCTTCCATATTTTGAATCATTTTTCTTACCAAAAGTGTACGATACCATACTTTAAAATTTCGGATGATTCCTTAGTCCATTGGTTGACCAATTGAGGTAACATAAGCAGGTAAATATTTAATAGTTACGGATTTTAAGCCGGATAACGGAATATGTGCGGGGCAATTGTGAATAACTAGCAAAATTTTCCGATTTTGGGAAGTAAATTTTTGCTCAAGTTTTCTAATATAAGCTTCCTACTCTGCACTATCGATCCAGGCATGTTTATTTGCTTTATTCATTACTGGCAAGGTACGTTTATTTTTAAAACACTGGGGTTTAGCACTCTTCCCAAAGAACCAATACTAGTAATTTTTCAGTACCATTTAAGTTTGCTCCTAAGAGGACTATAATGCGTTCTTTGCTTAGTTTTCCACCCGCACAATCATCGTTTTTTAGGCACATTGTTCGATTTGGCATTAGTTTAAAAAACAATCCCGTTTCGTCACAGTTCAAGATATCCTAATTTTTTAACTTTCTTAGGAACCCGGGAAGTTTATCTTAAATCCAGTTTGAAAGTTTGCTAACATCGGCCGATGATTTTTCACCTACCACCGCTTTAAAAGAAACAGATTGTCTCTGTTTAAAGCGATCAAAACACCCATCGCTTATCTTAAAGTTGCGAATTTTAATTTTTTCTGTAAACTGTTTCGTCTTTTCTTGAGCAAAGTTCCGCTGATATTTATGTTATTCTGTCTATTAACCGATAGCCATTTGACGAGCACTTTTTCAAGGTCTTCATATTTTCCGTTCCGCATTTTCATTCACGATTTCACAAAAGACGAATTTTCGATTGAGTTACGGTTTTTAACGATCTCTCCATTACTGCATCCAAACTTTTGCGCAACATCACTATAACTTTTTGTTCTCATCGATTTCCCGTAAAATTTTCGTCTCAATAGAAATGGCATTTCTTTTAGATTTATTTACTACGTTTAGCATTTCACTGAAATTATTGATATTAGTACAATTAATTAACTGTGCTAATTTTAAAATGTTTGTTACTGAGTGAAAAAATTTACCAATTTTAATTGATTAACTAATTTATTGTACCTTATTTTGCAACAGACAAACACTAACTGAATAAGTATTGACTTAACAATCAAAAGTCCCGTAAGTTTTCGAAACGATTTTTATCCGCAGTCGGAACAAAAGTTTTCAACCTTTTCTAAATAAAGTAATGAGCAATTATAGCATTATTTGTGTTTCCTCTTGCATAAATTTTAGTGATATTTTATAGATCATCGTACGTTATTTCCAGAGAGTAATACTAGGCAAACGATTTCAGGGAGAAATATATTCGTATGTTATATCCTTATAACGACTATCATTATATCGAAAGAGAATTTAGTGAAAATGTATCTGTTACTGCAGGTTTTTGTGGATTCGAACGTTATAAAGTGGGCGTCCGTTATATCGCGAGTACGTTATAATGCGATTCTACTGTATGTACTTACAATATTAAGAAAGCATTAAATGTCATCATTGAGAGTCGAGTTATGATATTTGGATCCAAATGTCATTATCACGAGGAGAATAAATAAGATTGTAAAATTTGTACTTATTGTAACGAATAAAGATGTTACAGCTTTTGTAACGTTCTATGTTGCTACGCTGATGTACAAATTATTTTTATGTTTTTTTTTGTTTTCCTTTATTTTACAATCTATCTGCTTAAGAGACATTCACATAAGAGTAAATTTTGTGTCTTTTCACATTGTCATGATTAGAGTACTTTTATCCATTGATAAAATCTCACTTACATATAATTAGTATAAATTGATGCAACACATAAATTTTACTATTATTGATTCGATACATTAGAGGTTTTAAAAATTAGAGTTTATAGTGTATCTAGGACCTAATTAGCAAACCAAAAATTTTGTGGCATTTCAATCTTATTCTCGTCGTGGTAGTGAGAAGTTTGTTTACTAGTTCGTTTGGATGAATTGTCAATCTTGAGTGGCACTGGAATTCCTAATTTCTTCCCGTATTGATGGGACCTGCAGGTCTCTGTGAATTATATCGTTTGACACGAACCATGGGGCATCTACTATGATTCTTAGAAGTTTAGATTGGAACCGCTGAAGAATGTCCAAATTTGAGTTGCTGGCCGTTCTCCACAGCTGTATACCATACGTTCAGATATAGATTTTATTATTATTTTATTTTATTTTCAATCGTTAAACTCGATTTTCTGCATATGAGCCAATACATTTTTGACAGTTTTATTCCAAACTGCTTTCTTTTTGTCCATATATGGTTACGCCATGTTAGACGTTTGTCGAGGTGAATACCTTAATATTTTACATCATCAGTTTGAGGTATATTCTGGTTATTCATTTGTATAGGTGGACATGTTCCTCTTCGCATCGTGAAGGTAACATGTTTGGACTTAGCTTCATTAACTTTAATTCGCCATTCCATTTTATCCATACTTGAATACTGTTAATATTCTCGTGCAAAACTTTTGTCACTTTGATGGGGTCTTCGTGTGATAAGAGCACTGCTGTGTCGTCTACAAATGTTGCGATAGTTACTTGTTTACTTGTAGGTCAATCTGCAGTATATAGCAGATATTATATCGGGAGCCAAGCACGCTACCCTTTGGTATATCAGATTTAATTGGACGGACATTTGTATAAACATCCTGATGTTTTAATAATATCACACTCCGTCTTTAATTTGATTTTTGTGTTTAGATTCTATGTTACCTTACATCTGAATTGGTTTCAGTCTGTTTTTTTGTTGCTTAACATCGGTTGTTTACCACTAGTCGACATATTTCCAAGGTTATTTCAACTGTACAGCAACGTGTCACTTCCTGCAACTTAAAACCTGCTAAAACATGGTAACCTCCAATACTGTCGAATTGTTAAATTAGAAAGTACTAATATTGACACTTGATGATGACAAATTATTTTTCATATATGGAAAACAGTTACCAGCTAGCATATATTTCAGACTTGTAAACGATCTTATAAAACCCGATAAACCTTTTAAATTCTTATCGGATTTAATTCAATTAACCGCAACCATAATGAAATAGTTTTTCATACAAAAAATATATGTAAATATTTTGCTAGCATCTTGCTTCGAGCTCAAAGGAAACAAATTGGTGATAACCTTTTGAACTAAACCAACAACAACAATTTAGAGAGAGAAAAAAAAATTTTTGTTTGTGTTTAGAGAGCTGCTGCTATATAATCTGCAATAAGCTTTCGTTTCTATTATATTATCCACAGCAGAATAAGATTAGTTCATGAGAAAAAAAAATTTTGTTGTTGTCGAAGGTGAAAATTTATCCAACAAATGAGTTTCGTTATACGCTTGGGTTATTTATAAGACGTATACGAAATGAAACTTAACGTAATGTTATTAAAGAAAACCAAATCTTAAAATTGAGGTGATTATGTTATATCCAACAACAACGTTTTGTGAAAAATAATTTGGAAATTTTTAAAATAGTTAATCGCAATAAAGAGGAAAAATGGTTTTGTCGCTGTTCGACAAAGAGTTTTCCAATTTGTTTTGTGGTAAAAACCCGCAACGGTTATCTTTTAAACGATTTTATAATTACCGACTATTTATGTCATTTTTCAATCGTCCACACAAACGAGATTTTCGGTTTATGGTTCGTTTCGTCATTCCATCTTGAAAAAAACGCTTAATAGAGATAAATAATTTTTGCCACTAAGTATTTTCATTTAAGTTTTCTTTTATACAAAATCAATCAATTGTAAATTAAAATTTTTGTTCGACGAAATAAGACGTTCGATACAAATGATGAAATTACAAGTATGAGAAGCAGAAACATTATGTTGTTGGGCGTAATAATGAAAATTGTATTGAAAAACGTAATTGAATGGATCGGGATTAAGTTAAGAAATTTTTTGTTGTATTTGCTTTATTTACTTTACACGTTTTCAGTATATTATATCTGAATTGTAGATAGACGAGCTATCGATGAAGATATAAAAAATCTATCGAGATAATCATTTCCTGGTTTCATTGGATTCTATTTATGATATTATCGAGAATTTTTCATGATACTCGTATCAATTCAAATTTTATAGTTTTTCTATATAAATGATAATGGATGATATACCGTAAATTGGTTTCAATTTTTCACTCATCAACATTATAATTGATTGCAAGGGGCCATTCTATAAATCCTACATATTCTAACTTGTTTTTTACTTCTAAGACGTAGCCGTAGATTTTTTACAGATGACAATAATGAATATAATAGTATACTTGCCAAGTACTTTCGATTTTATGAATATTTGTTAGTAACGATTATTGTAAGGAAAAAAACTAAATAACAGTCATGCTTTGAATCCACTTTGACAATAAGAAATAAATTATTAGGGAGATATACTATAATACCACTACGTTCTTTGCTGTTAAATCACCATCCTTAAAAGTATCAACAAAGAAGAACTAGATCCCACCCAAATTTAACAAAACCTCTGCTAATGTTTTAGAATGCACGGATTAGGATTGGCACAAGTAGAACATGTGGTCATTGAATACACCGAGCGTATTTAATAGCACTACAGCAGCCATGAAATGGCTATTGTTTGAAATTTGTTGCTCTCTAAACTCAATGGCCAAAATGTGGAGACCTCGCCATCTTGCTGTTTAATTTCAAAGAGGTCGGGAACCGTACCTGAAGATAACCGTAAGCTACGTTTAGGTATGCGACGAGCAAACCTGCCAATGATTAGTATTCATGAACCAACGGATGTTATCCAACCTATATAGATAAAGAATCATTATGTAACAATTTAGAATATCTGATGCGATAACCGGATCACGACGTTAGAATAGTTGTTGGTGACTTAATGATCGCGGATGATCTCATTGTATCTAGAGATAAATAACTAGATAATTAAACATTCACTTGGAACAGGAATGTAAGACGTGCTAAAGTTAAACTCACCATGTCTTAATTTCTACGGAAAGATCTCACATATTATCCAAGATATAAGATCATATTGGTAGGCTACCAATTTAGTTTGAGGTGATCATTAGTTGGTTACTGCAAAGCAAAATGGCAGTTATCGTGCAGGTCAAAGATCACAAGAAAACGAATCGTACGTTTTAAATTTGAAGGTGTGATAAAAAGCAAAAGTATTGTCAAAAGCAAGCACCGTCCTACTGATATGAACGCCCAATAGGAGATTTTCAAATATTTAGTTACCAGTGCCTTCTAAGCGAGTCTTGCAATGAAGCAACAGAATACAGCCTCAATATAAAAGCGAATATTTTTCACAATCGCATTCAAAAACAAAGCGGTTATTTCAAAGAGAATGGCTAAGCAAATTAGTAAAGAAAAAAGCGTAAATGAAGTTAAGTGTTTTAAAAACCGTTTAAACATCGATATATTAGTTGACACTGGAAAGTAGGATATCTCTGATTTAAGGAATATTCGACATGTGTCAATACTGTAGCTTAAAGACAAATATGGACTGCGCCAATACGCATGTTTATGCCGAGTTTTGAAACAAATCGTTCTCCTGGAGTTGATTGTGGAGCGGCATATCTTCTTAGTATGGCTTAAAAACCAATTTCTAATATAATACATAGTATGAATACATAAAGTACCACCATCATAAGAAAAAAACAATTTACCAATTGATATTTCAGATATCGGGTCGATAGAATATCGTCAACATTTGGTATAAATATTTGGGATGGCTTATGGTCTGATTACAAATTACACGAAACGCGACTTGCAAATTACACAAAGTTTTAAAATAAATTAAATAAATTAAATAAATTAAATAAATTAAATAAATTAAATAAATTAAATAAATTAAATAAATTAAATAAATTAAATAAATTAAATAAATTAAATAAATTAAATAAATTAAATAAATTAAATAAATTAAATAAATTAAATAAATTAAATAAATTAAATAAATTAAATAAATTAAATAAATTAAATAAATTAAATAAATTAAATAAATTAAATAAATTAAATAAATTAAATAAATTAAATAAATTAAATAAATTAAATAAATTAAATAAATTAAATAAATTAAATAAATTAAATAAATTAAATAAATTAAATAAATTAAATAAATTAAATAAATTAAATAAATTAAATAAATTAAATAAATTAAATAAATTAAATAAATTAAATAAATTAAATAAATTAAATAAATTAAATAAATTAAATAAATTAAATAAATTAAATAAATTAAATAAATTAAATAAATTAAATAAATTAAATAAATTAAATAAATTAAATAAATTAAATAAATTAAATAAATTAAATAAATTAAATAAATTAAATAAATTAAATAAATTAAATAAATTAAATAAATTAAATAAATTAAATAAATTAAATAAATTAAATAAATTAAATAAATTAAATAAATTAAATAAATTAAATAAATTAAATAAATTAAATAAATTAAATAAATTAAATAAATTAAATAAATTAAATAAATTAAATAAATTAAATAAATTAAATAAATTAAATAAATTAAATAAATTAAATAAATTAAATAAATTAAATAAATTAAATAAATTAAATAAATTAAATAAATTAAATAAATTAAATAAATTAAATAAATTAAATAAATTAAATAAATTAAATAAATTAAATAAATTAAATAAATTAAATAAATTAAATAAATTAAATAAATTAAATAAATTAAATAAATTAAATAAATTAAATAAATTAAATAAATTAAATAAATTAAATAAATTAAATAAATTAAATAAATTAAATAAATTAAATAAATTAAATAAATTAAATAAATTAAATAAATTAAATAAATTAAATAAATTAAATAAATTAAATAAATTAAATAAATTAAATAAATTAAATAAATTAAATAAATTAAATAAATTAAATAAATTAAATAAATTAAATAAATTAAATAAATTAAATAAATTAAATAAATTAAATAAATTAAATAAATTAAATAAATTAAATAAATTAAATAAATTAAATAAATTAAATAAATTAAATAAATTAAATAAATTAAATAAATTAAATAAATTAAATAAATTAAATAAATTAAATAAATTAAATAAATTAAATAAATTAAATAAATTAAATAAATTAAATAAATTAAATAAATTAAATAAATTAAATAAATTAAATAAATTAAATAAATTAAATAAATTAAATAAATTAAATAAATTAAATAAATTAAATAAATTAAATAAATTAAATAAATTAAATAAATTAAATAAATTAAATAAATTAAATAAATTAAATAAATTAAATAAATTAAATAAATTAAATAAATTAAATAAATTAAATAAATTAAATAAATTAAATAAATTAAATAAATTAAATAAATTAAATAAATTAAATAAATTAAATAAATTAAATAAATTAAATAAATTAAATAAATTAAATAAATTAAATAAATTAAATAAATTAAATAAATTAAATAAATTAAATAAATTAAATAAATTAAATAAATTAAATAAATTAAATAAATTAAATAAATTAAATAAATTAAATAAATTAAATAAATTAAATAAATTAAATAAATTAAATAAATTAAATAAATTAAATAAATTAAATAAATTAAATAAATTAAATAAATTAAATAAATTAAATAAATTAAATAAATTAAATAAATTAAATAAATTAAATAAATTAAATAAATTAAATAAATTAAATAAATTAAATAAATTAAATAAATTAAATAAATTAAATAAATTAAATAAATTAAATAAATTAAATAAATTAAATAAATTAAATAAATTAAATAAATTAAATAAATTAAATAAATTAAATAAATTAAATAAATTAAATAAATTAAATAAATTAAATAAATTAAATAAATTAAATAAATTAAATAAATTAAATAAATTAAATAAATTAAATAAATTAAATAAATTAAATAAATTAAATAAATTAAATAAATTAAATAAATTAAATAAATTAAATAAATTAAATAAATTAAATAAATTAAATAAATTAAATAAATTAAATAAATTAAATAAATTAAATAAATTAAATAAATTAAATAAATTAAATAAATTAAATAAATTAAATAAATTAAATAAATTAAATAAATTAAATAAATTAAATAAATTAAATAAATTAAATAAATTAAATAAATTAAATAAATTAAATAAATTAAATAAATTAAATAAATTAAATAAATTAAATAAATTAAATAAATTAAATAAATTAAATAAATTAAATAAATTAAATAAATTAAATAAATTAAATAAATTAAATAAATTAAATAAATTAAATAAATTAAATAAATTAAATAAATTAAATAAATTAAATAAATTAAATAAATTAAATAAATTAAATAAATTAAATAAATTAAATAAATTAAATAAATTAAATAAATTAAATAAATTAAATAAATTAAATAAATTAAATAAATTAAATAAATTAAATAAATTAAATAAATTAAATAAATTAAATAAATTAAATAAATTAAATAAATTAAATAAATTAAATAAATTAAATAAATTAAATAAATTAAATAAATTAAATAAATTAAATAAATTAAATAAATTAAATAAATTAAATAAATTAAATAAATTAAATAAATTAAATAAATTAAATAAATTAAATAAATTAAATAAATTAAATAAATTAAATAAATTAAATAAATTAAATAAATTAAATAAATTAAATAAATTAAATAAATTAAATAAATTAAATAAATTAAATAAATTAAATAAATTAAATAAATTAAATAAATTAAATAAATTAAATAAATTAAATAAATTAAATAAATTAAATAAATTAAATAAATTAAATAAATTAAATAAATTAAATAAATTAAATAAATTAAATAAATTAAATAAATTAAATAAATTAAATAAATTAAATAAATTAAATAAATTAAATAAATTAAATAAATTAAATAAATTAAATAAATTAAATAAATTAAATAAATTAAATAAATTAAATAAATTAAATAAATTAAATAAATTAAATAAATTAAATAAATTAAATAAATTAAATAAATTAAATAAATTAAATAAATTAAATAAATTAAATAAATTAAATAAATTAAATAAATTAAATAAATTAAATAAATTAAATAAATTAAATAAATTAAATAAATTAAATAAATTAAATAAATTAAATAAATTAAATAAATTAAATAAATTAAATAAATTAAATAAATTAAATAAATTAAATAAATTAAATAAATTAAATAAATTAAATAAATTAAATAAATTAAATAAATTAAATAAATTAAATAAATTAAATAAATTAAATAAATTAAATAAATTAAATAAATTAAATAAATTAAATAAATTAAATAAATTAAATAAATTAAATAAATTAAATAAATTAAATAAATTAAATAAATTAAATAAATTAAATAAATTAAATAAATTAAATAAATTAAATAAATTAAATAAATTAAATAAATTAAATAAATTAAATAAATTAAATAAATTAAATAAATTAAATAAATTAAATAAATTAAATAAATTAAATAAATTAAATAAATTAAATAAATTAAATAAATTAAATAAATTAAATAAATTAAATAAATTAAATAAATTAAATAAATTAAATAAATTAAATAAATTAAATAAATTAAATAAATTAAATAAATTAAATAAATTAAATAAATTAAATAAATTAAATAAATTAAATAAATTAAATAAATTAAATAAATTAAATAAATTAAATAAATTAAATAAATTAAATAAATTAAATAAATTAAATAAATTAAATAAATTAAATAAATTAAATAAATTAAATAAATTAAATAAATTAAATAAATTAAATAAATTAAATAAATTAAATAAATTAAATAAATTAAATAAATTAAATAAATTAAATAAATTAAATAAATTAAATAAATTAAATAAATTAAATAAATTAAATAAATTAAATAAATTAAATAAATTAAATAAATTAAATAAATTAAATAAATTAAATAAATTAAATAAATTAAATAAATTAAATAAATTAAATAAATTAAATAAATTAAATAAATTAAATAAATTAAATAAATTAAATAAATTAAATAAATTAAATAAATTAAATAAATTAAATAAATTAAATAAATTAAATAAATTAAATAAATTAAATAAATTAAATAAATTAAATAAATTAAATAAATTAAATAAATTAAATAAATTAAATAAATTAAATAAATTAAATAAATTAAATAAATTAAATAAATTAAATAAATTAAATAAATTAAATAAATTAAATAAATTAAATAAATTAAATAAATTAAATAAATTAAATAAATTAAATAAATTAAATAAATTAAATAAATTAAATAAATTAAATAAATTAAATAAATTAAATAAATTAAATAAATTAAATAAATTAAATAAATTAAATAAATTAAATAAATTAAATAAATTAAATAAATTAAATAAATTAAATAAATTAAATAAATTAAATAAATTAAATAAATTAAATAAATTAAATAAATTAAATAAATTAAATAAATTAAATAAATTAAATAAATTAAATAAATTAAATAAATTAAATAAATTAAATAAATTAAATAAATTAAATAAATTAAATAAATTAAATAAATTAAATAAATTAAATAAATTAAATAAATTAAATAAATTAAATAAATTAAATAAATTAAATAAATTAAATAAATTAAATAAATTAAATAAATTAAATAAATTAAATAAATTAAATAAATTAAATAAATTAAATAAATTAAATAAATTAAATAAATTAAATAAATTAAATAAATTAAATAAATTAAATAAATTAAATAAATTAAATAAATTAAATAAATTAAATAAATTAAATAAATTAAATAAATTAAATAAATTAAATAAATTAAATAAATTAAATAAATTAAATAAATTAAATAAATTAAATAAATTAAATAAATTAAATAAATTAAATAAATTAAATAAATTAAATAAATTAAATAAATTAAATAAATTAAATAAATTAAATAAATTAAATAAATTAAATAAATTAAATAAATTAAATAAATTAAATAAATTAAATAAATTAAATAAATTAAATAAATTAAATAAATTAAATAAATTAAATAAATTAAATAAATTAAATAAATTAAATAAATTAAATAAATTAAATAAATTAAATAAATTTATTTATATGGAAAACAATGATTTTCAGAATCTCGTGGAATGTCATTTGAGATTTCGAAACGGTAACAGAATTACGTGGTTACCTCGGGATGATAAACTTGTATCGCAAGTTTCTTTCACATGTAGCCAAAGAACAAGCCATTCTAATTGAACAACTAATCGGATCAAAGAAGAATGACAAACGTTACATTGTATGGTCGGATCAAATGACAGATGCATATAAGTTGTCTAAACAACGGTTAGTCAATGCCACTCTTTTGAGCTATCCGTCACCCAACGCTAAACTGGCAGTAACTATTGATGCTTCAGATAACTCCATCGGGCCGTAATTCAACAATATGTTGATGATACCTGGCAACCAGTAAGTTTGTTTTCAGTCAAGCTAAACGAAACTCAAAAGCAATGCAGCACATATAATATATGAAGCCTTTAGTTTACGCATCCCTAAAGAATACACAGAAAGCATCTCCAAGGCAACTTGGACATTATACTTCTTAATGACCTTATACTTCAATTTACATCCGTTATTTAGTACGTTAGTGAAAAAGACAACGTCGTAGCAGATGCGCTTTATAGAATCAATGCAATAACGATTGACGCAGCAACATAGAGTATCAACGAATCTGGGAAGATCAACAAACAGATGATGAATTACAAACTGTCATCTAAACCGAGAATTCAGTTAAAATGGTAAAATGTTCAGTATTTGGTACAACAAACATGTCTTCTACCGGACGAACAAGACCACATATTCTTCTATATATCCAAGTATTAAAGCTACAGGAACCATGGTCTCACAGAAATATTTTTGGTCTGGAATTAAATCAGACTATTGAAAATGGTCACCGTGTGGTCCGAAGTGTCAAAACGCAACAATTACTAGACACCTAAAGAGTTAGACACCGCTAGAGGGAATCCGGTACTATCTGACAATCATTGATCGCTAGACAAGATAGCCTGAAGATATACCCGTGCCAGAAATTAGAGCTGACACTGTTGTTGAAGCAGTTTTTAGATATTAGATCTGTCGTTATGGTATACCTACTTTTATAGTTACAGATCGTGGTTCACAATTTGAATCTCACCTAATCAATCAATTATCGAAGCTATTAGGATTCAAGCGGAAAAGAACAACCGCATATAACCCAGCCAGCAACGGATTAATCGAAAGATGGCATCGTTGTTTTAACCCCGTAATCATGGGCTTATGTAAAGTTTTTCGCGAGGATTTTGGAACTACCTCAGCATTTTTATTATACGGAAAACAATTGTGATTACCTGGTGACTTTTTACAACCAACTAAGGAAGTGCATTCACAGTCAGAGTTTGCAAGTATTTTGATCAACACATTCAAGGTAATTTCACTAACATTACCAGCATGATGTAAAAAAGAAAATATATTCATATTCAAAGAGCTTAAGGAATGTTCACATGTTTTTGAACGCACTGACGCATATCGTGCGCCTTTTCAACTTCTATATGATGGACCTGATGGACCGTTCCCCGTAGTAAATCGTAGTGAGAAATATTTTACAGTTACGATTAAGGGCAAGGATGCAAAAATATCAATTAATCGATTAAAACTGTGTTTCACAGAATTTATTGATTTGTCTCCCGTGCCGACTAGTATCTCAAAAGACAATACTCTTGTCCCACATTCTACATACACTAGCCAAGCTAAGGTTATAACAAACAGTATCTGTAAACCAACTCGTAAGCATAGTGTTACTTTCGTATTAAAACCAATAGTACATGTTATACCCAACCAAATGACCAGATATGGACGCATAAGCAAACCACCACAACATTACGTTCCTTCGAACTAAAAAGGGAGTGATGTAGCGTAGTTAGCTTATGTTCGTTACGTACTTAAGTTAGGAAAACATAAATATCTGACAGATGGCGTTGTAGTATATTAAAAATAAAAAGCAAGATTTTGATTTCATTATTGCGATAGCAAGGAGATAACATGGTGCACGATAAGATATTGGCTATCTAAAGAGTAAGAGTATAAAGTAAAATTATAAATTAAATTATTATTAAAATATAAAATAATTGTAAATCGAAATTATTCGAATGTTAATCAAGTGGAAATTACAAAGGAAGAAAGGTGTACCAATCTATTCGTTCATTCACAATTGTAAGAACACGCTACAAGCAAACTGTTTTAAGTATTTGACTAATTTATCCATAAAGCAAAGGTAGCAGGGTAAACATTTGGAAAAATGTTTGTTTTTATTAGTTTATAATTTTAGTTTTAAGATTATTGTTATTGTGTTTTTATTTTTTTTTATTTTTAAAAGTTGGTGTTTGGCGCCCGTGTCATTCGGAAGGGCCCGTGCATTACAGCCCGGCTGGCCCTGTATATATATATATATATATATATATATATATATATATATATATATATATATATATACATATATATATATATATATATATATATATATATATATATATATATATATATATATATATATATATATATATATATATAAAATACGTTATAAACCCAAAAATAAAAAAGGGATGGTTTTGTACATTATTAAAATAAAAGGTAATTTCACTTAAAATAATTGTTTTCTTTTCAATTGTTTCCAAACCTGTTTAATATGTACTCGTATAAATGACACAGGTGACTTAATAAGTTAATAACACAACACAACAAAGTGAAGCTTTAAGTATTATTGAATTTTTCATGAATTTGTAAATAATTAAATTTTCATTTTAATGTTAT
>OY744476.1:106331134-106386134 GCA_963556175.1 Tipula confusa | reverse complement strand
AAACAGGTAAATCGAATATTAAATGCTATAAAATGGTATTCTTCTATTTTATCGATACTTGAAATTGGTTTACGATATAATTTTTTGGGGAAATTTTGGGTTTGCAAAACTTTCATATATTTGATTGTTCGAACAAGAATGTTTATTGCATTCATTGTTTTACCTATAAATCGTTTTGGTCGGTTAGATTTTTCACCATTATAAAAAGTAACATTTGCATTTTAAAAAAATTGGCATAATTTCTGACTACAATATCGCATTGGTATAAAAATAGTTTTAAAATTTTATTGTAAACTATAAAAGCTTTCACGTTTATTTCTTAGCATAAACCAGTCGTAATAAAATAAAATCAGAAACTATAAATAAATACCGCAATGCTGTCGTTTATGCCTTTTTTGGAGTATACAAATAATAATATTCGATTTTACAGGTCATTGGTGGCCCCATCAACATTCTAGCTCCATCGTTTTCGATCCCAAGCTTGTTCTTCGTATTGTTTTAGACAACCCGAAGAAGCCAAGTTGTTCTATATATACCCCGATGAGCCTTCGTCATCGACAGCAATCTCATTCACCAAGCGCATGATTTTTTTCAATGACCTGTAAAACACAAGCTTTATTATCCCCTTCCACACAATTATAATAAGTGGCAAAGGTCCCGAGGTATCGAGAACTTGTCACTTTTGGGCTCATAAATTTTGAGACCAACGAAAGCTGAGAATCGTATAAATGAATCCAATAGTTCTCTGACTCTGTTGCTATTCAGTCCAATTTTACAAATATGATCTGAGTATATGCCAGAACGTGCTTAGACTGACAGTACAAGATGTTGATTCGATGTGTTTTAGTTTTACGAAAGATAAATTCTAAAATGAGATTAAACAGTATCGGGGACGGAGTTTGTCCTTGCCGTGCACCAGAGCTAATTAAAAAAACTCTTAATAGCTTGTTCTCAATTTTGATATAACATTGTGACTGAATTACTGTTATTTTCGCACATGTTTATCAGGTATTGCTAGACATAGCAAAGCAAACTATAAACTTTTTCGATGAATTGAGTCATAGGCTTGTTGGAAATCCCAAAACCCCTGATATATGCCACGAGATGTTTCATAATATTTACTAATTTATTTTGTTTTTTTTTAGTTTGACTGAAGTTTGATATCTTTTTGTGCACCCGCGTGTACACATTGTACACTATCATAAATTGAATTAACTGCGTCCACATCCTTCTTGCTAGCTTAAAAACTTAATGTTTTATAAAAATCTGGTTGTTTGGTGATACGACCGGATTTTATAATATACCCACTCGAACTTGATACTGGAACATTATTAAAATTTTTGCTCAATTATCGATTTTTAATGATTACCCGAATTAGGAACCTTTCAGTCATCGTCGTTTCAGTTTTGGTGAATCCATCGATTACTACAAATAAAGTAAATTTAGAAGAATAATGTTATTATTTTCGTTACGTATACAGAATGATTGTGGATGATCTGTATTTGATACTACAACAGCTAGTTCCCATTTACTATTTGATTACAATATCACCTGGATTGAGTTCTATTTCCTATTTTTTAGCCACTTTTTCATACTTAATTTTATGATTTATTTGATTTTGCCTCAATCTTTCCATAGGATTAACCAGACTTGGCTGTAAAAGCTTATCATGGATTGGAATTTTAACTCTTAACGGTCTACGCATTAACATTTGTGAGGGTGATAATCCTGTATTTGCCAATGGAATCGTTTGGTACTCATGTAAGGCATTTATTACAACACCTTGACTTTCTGTAACTTTTTTAATCATCCATTTTGCAATGTGTGTATACTGCCCTCTCAGCTAATCATTTAGATTGTGTATACCGTGTACTGAAAAATACAAATTTCGAATTCTAAGCTTTTGCAAAATCATTCATCTTATCATTCATCTTATCTTCATATAAGATGAATGATTTTGCAAAAGCTTGGAATTCGAGCCATCATTATACTGCTAGCCGTTTTATCAGACACTTTATGGATTTCCAGCCATTTGGAATAATAATCCATCATAACACAATAATTGGTTACAAAACACTCCATTACGTCACAACCCAATTTTTCAATCGGCAAAGTTGGGGTAGTGTGACCTATCATAGGTTGAGAATAATTAGATGACTGTTACTTTTCACATAATATGGCATTTCGATATGATTTTTTCAATGTCGGCGTTTATGTTGGGCCAATACAAAATTGGTTTTGCCCTTTTCTTTATTTTAGACATTCCAAAATGAGGCTTGTGCAACAGGTCTAAGATTTCACCTTGCAATCTTAAGGGAATAAACACCCTACCTTCATAAAATAGCAACTCATCTTCGACGAACAATTTATCCTTCATAGACCAATAAAATTCTAATGGATCTGGAACTTTGTCTTTTATTTTTGGCCAATCTTCTTTGTGGCACTTCATTAGTGAATTCGTAATATTGTCATGAATTAACTCGTTTTTCCTAATTTTTTTGCTTTCATCGCTTATAATATTATAGTACATGTACGACATCTTTGAGTGAACTTTCAATATCTGTTGAATCAAAATTAAAATTTTTAGATAACAAATCAACAACATGTAAATATTTACCCGCTACATACTGACCATCCAAATTGTTAATTAACAATTTTTTTCTCATACGTTGTAATCTATTAGATGGAATCTCCGATACTAACTTGCTCATAAAATTGATACCTACGGTTTAGGATGTGTTTCCACTTTGACTATTCGCTCGTTAATAAAATTGTGGGATTTCTTACATCCGAAAACTATAACCAAAATCTCGTTTTCAATTTATACATAATAGAATTCTGCTGAGTTCTTACTTTTTGAGTACTTCAGTTTGTTTAATGGTCCATAAAAATAAATTATCGTGTTTTAATAATATATATATATAGAGGTAGATTTAATTCCGAATAATTTGGAATAAAATTACGGAGATAATTAATTGTACCCAGAATTTTTTCCAGTTCATTCCGATTTTTTCGTTTTTTATATTTTGAACCGCACGAATTTTTTCCGGATCTGCTTGCATGCCATTCGCTGAGAAAATATGACCAAAATATTTTTCGAATTTTCTAATTTTCGAATATTCGAATTTTAAACAATTATGTATTCACGTGGATCCAGGCAAATGCGAATCCATTTGTCCGGCTTCTCAATTAGTACAACATTGCGCGTCCATTCAGATGGCCCATCAACTTTTGATATTATATCTGCTTTCTCCATTTGCTGAAGCTTTTCCAACACTTTAGCATGAATTCCCAATGGTATGCAACGTGGTGCTTTGCAAATTGGTGTATTATCATCTTTCATTTTCCATGAGCAAAGTAGCCCATTATTTCGAATACATCTTTATTGGCCTGCAAGAATGAATTTATCACTTCTAGTTGTAATGAATTAACATTATGAACTCGTTGAATCAAGCCCATTTCAATACATGACCGAAGACCAAGAATTAGTTTTACTTCCGAATTGGACAAAATTTCTAATTTTGAATTAAATGTTTTATCATTATAGAATATTGACAGTAATTTCACCACTTAAATTGTGTTTAAAACCACCAAAGTCTTCCAATTTTAGTCTAGATTTTCAAATAACTGGTTTAGGGGAAATTGATTCATATATGTTTTCAGGTAGAATGTTGACATTAGTGCCACTATCCAATTTTAATTTTATTATCTTGTTTCCAATTTGTAAATGTTTATACCGTGACTTATTCTGGGATTCTTTTATGGAATCTATTTTGCAGTTCACCCCACTAACTGAATTCACAAACCATGTATCCAATGTATGGTCCATAATAACCTCAGATTCAGCGTCAGCTATTGTTGCCTGAATTTACATAACCAAACGACATACACCCACAAAGTGATTAAATCTGTAGCTTTTCTTACATCGCCTTCCAATTACTGAACATATTCCATATAAGTGCTTGTTAGAACAATTTTTCCAGTTGAACAAAGTTTTGTTTGCCGTTTGCCCACTTTTTGAATTATAATACGAATTAGGGTTCGGTGAATTCCTTTGAAATCGATTTGATTGTATTTTACCACGATTACTTTCAAATTTTGAATAATACTATATTATTTAATCAGTGCCATGTGGTGACACTAATTTAACACCCTGTTCAATTTCTTTTACTTGAACATTAGTCAATTCTGCTATGTGGCAGATCTATTTTGCTTTATCAAGCGATAGGTCATCTATTCGCAACAACTTTGCTCATTATTTGCTACACCAAGCACTATGAGGTCACGCAGCATGTCATCCTCAATGGTAACAATTTCACAACTTTTAACCAATTTTGTAATGTCAGTCAAAAAGTGATCGAATGGCTCATTATCCTTTTGAATTTTTTTATAAAACAAGTACCGCTATACTATATTTTTATGAAGATTACAATATCCTTCGAATTTTGCCACCACTTTTTTATTACTTTTATCCGGCTCAGTTATTTTGAATGTTAAAAAGATATCAATTGCATCCTACTCTGCAATACGCAACAATTGTGTGACCTCTTCACTTTCTTCAGTTAATTTGGTAGCTTCCGCATAGATAGAAAAATATACATGAAATTTTTTCCAGGTTTCTTTTAGATTGCCATTCATACAAAGTGGCTTGGGGGAGTTGAATCATCCTACCGGTTGCGCCAATAGTTAATTAAAGACACCGAATTACCATTTATATTTATAAATGATCTGCACGTGTTGATCTCCTTTGTATGACTGTCGTTTGACATCTTTTTGTACGCCCGTGTATATATTTTACACTATCGTAAATTTATAATTTCATAAATATAAATGAGCTATGCTCATTTACATTTATGAATGTGCATCAGAGTGATCTCTGTTTTTAAGGATAGGGCACAATGTCGTCACAACAACCCGCTGGATTCATGCAATAAACTGGAAATTATTTTACAAAATTACAATAAGTGTGTGTGATCAAAGCCATCTAGCATTATTTTGTTCCATCCTGCAAAATAATAGGAGAATTGATTATTCAATATTTTTTCCAATAAAGCGTTTATTTCTTACTAAGAATTCATTATATTGAAGACCATTTTTGCTAAAGCATCTTGTATTAGTCCCATTGCAAATAATTAGTAGAAAATCCTCTTCAAACTGTAACTCTCCTCTTAAATTAAGTGATACTAAAAAAAAATCTAATAATATTGGCATGTGTTTTTTTATATATTTGCAAAAAATACAACAACAATAAATACGCATTATTAGTAGCATGATTTAGTAAAAGAAGAGGACAATAAATAGGCTTTCGAAGCTGCATTTAAAATTTTCTTAACTTTTTTGTAAGTATTTAACACCAACTTCATTGTTCGATTATTTATAGTAAATGTAACATCTGCAGCAAGTTTCATAAATTTGCAATGGGACTCCTTATAGTGTATCACGAAGTACTCTATTATGAAAGCAATATCAGTGGAGTTGGTGCTAAGCTTATACAAAATGGTAAGAAAATCATTGGGGATGCATTTTTTGACGATATACATTATGTTTAGATTCAAATTCTAATATTTATGCGGACCTAGTTATGAAGGCAAGGCACGGTGATCTTCGAAAATTTGAAGTGATCTTATATATATTCTTATGCTACGAAAAAATTATTCAGATATTTCGTGCAAATTCATATAATTCCGAATAATGCATATAGAGCATAGCTTAGAGTATACATAAAGTAATGAATGGTTGGAACGTTTTGCGGAGAAGCATAGTTACTAATGACAGAATTAAACCTCTACTGGAAGCATTTTCGGTACTTTCGGTGGTGATGTTGAATCTTGGTAAAACCTCCACATTTCGCAGAGGCGGTGATAACTCGAAAGTTGGTTAAAGGTTAGTGAGTGTCTTAAGTTGGGAAGTGAGCAACTATACACACAGCGATCACCAATTCATTTGATGACATGATGGAAAACAACTGGGGGATGTTTCGAAAAAACGATAATCTAATAGCTAGCACCAAGAATGTTTCACAAAAAGTTTTATATTTGAATGCTCGAAACCCGAGCTTTGTCAATAACTGCAGACAATTAGGTATCTTAAATAACAAATAAATTATAATACCACCGAGATTAACTGACGAGGTTTGGTCCAAGAAAACAGCGGAACTGCGTAAACATAGCCTTTGCGCTAGACGCTTACGATCATACCAACGTTCAAAAGCCACAAACGGAATAAGTCAAAATTATTGTACTACTCGTTCGGTACTTAAGTGTTCAAAGCAGCAAACAGCGGAGATGTAGACTCGGATCTCTAGGGCAAGCCATATAGAATAATTTTGACAATATGCGTGCCCGTCGTGCCCAGAATTGATGAAAAATATTGTCTTTACTTTATTTCCGCAACTACCTGGTTATATGAGTATCGGCCAACAGAGGAGCGGGAACAAAGGAGTTTCACCAGACCCAGTGTAGAAGGTTCTTAAAACAACAAGGTTTTCAGTTTTGTAGTTATAAGAAAATGGCCAATGAAACATTGACAGCTGCGGATGGGAGGTTCCAAAAAATATTATGCAGTGGTCACATTGAATATAAAAATGCCTAATTGCCTAAATGCCTAATTGGTAGGTATAGTGCATATTAGAAGCACCACTTTGTTCAAAGGTCCCCAAATATTTAAAAAACTACACAAAACTTTCGTATAACCCAAGGATGTGGTCTGTTGTCGAGGCAGAACTCAACTCCAGCAGCAGTTAATGGCTGATTTACCATTTTAACGGGTAAATCCAGTGCCGCCATCTTACAATGTAGGCATTGATTATGCAGGGCCATTTTTAGTTGCATTATCGCATACGTGGCTAATTTCTAGTACCGCAAGGGGCGGCTCTAGTTGCTATATTGTGGATCGCCATATATGATGGCATTTTAAATTGCGATATCAAAAGAAGCAAAAGTTTCTTGGTTATCCAGATGATGTGGCAGTTGTATCGTGACAAAATAAGCGTTAAACGGGGTGCGATGGACTCTTTGAGGATTGGTTATCATCTATAGGCATGCAGTTTGAATATTATTTATACCAAATTGGCTTTAGTGGAAATAAACCTACCTCCAACAACAACCATTGACTGTATGCTATAGTTCGACGAAAAGTGGCGCGTGGTAAGCAATATAAGCGCAGAATAGAAAATTTGCAGTTGCAATTGATGATCACTGCCTATGAATTTGACAAGCGCTTGTTATGATCTAACATCTTGGATGACATTTGTTTATCTTTTAAAGATTAACATAGTCAACTTTACTTCAATTTATCTTACTCGGGTTTGTAAACATTTTCAAAAGAATACTTTAATGAGGTTATTGCAATTTTTTGAGTTTCTTCGAGGGCAACAAGTTTAAAACGATATACTCCTTCTTGGCTGATTTAGTACCATCAAACGTGCCATGTTTGTTGTTACTATACAATTTTGGTGGTATCCGCATTATTTTATTTTTATTGATATTTTAATCAAGCAGTTTTTAAAAATGATGGTTGAGCCCATCGATACTCTACGAGGAATGCGATTACCTACCTTTCAAATAGAAACGGTTATTTATGTTCGTTTGTTGGTATTTTACTTACCGTAATATTAATCCCAGCCAAATAAGTGTACTTGATTAATGCCAACATATTAAAATCATACGTAAAAATCGGTTTATAAGCTTTTAGGGTGCCCGCCTAAAAGCACGAAAAGCTATCAAATACTATTTTATTATAATATAACGCGGCGGCTATAAAATTTATATGAAACGACATCAATATTAAAGCAATGTATAAATAAATAAACATAATTATAATCATAGTTCTATTTTATTGCTTAGCATAATTATAATTTTTAATTCTCATATAATATAAATTGTATATACGGTTGCATTTATAAATTAATGGATATAATTTTATTCAACATATACATAAATCGACAGATTGTATAATTTTTAATCAATATACCAATAAAATAAAATGGTGTGAGTGAGCCTTACCCAACCGAAAAACATAAACAAAACAAAAAATAAATTAAATACCGAATTTTCCATTTTCACATACGAAATTGAAAAAAATAAAATTATACAAACAACAACAACAACAAAATTGCCACACTAAAAATATGTCACATTTGGTCAAACATTTATGTGTTTAGCACAAACAAAAAAATTAGAAACAGTCTTGTGTGGATATGTTATTGTTACAACAAAATATTTTTTTTTTTGTTATTAGTGATAAAATTTCATCATTCATACCATATACATATAATATGTCACAGCATATTTAATCACCTATGTCACATCGGAATAAATTTCTAATTAATTATATAGAAAATAAATTGTATAATTCGTATCTGTCGTACAGTTTGTACACAGTCGTACATGTATAGCATCAGTTTTATCGATTTTACTTCATTTTTTATTTTTATTTTGGTTTAGATCTGGAAAGTTGTGTTGTTCACTTTTGTGCGTTGAAATTTTATGCTACACAATTTAAAGAATATAAAACTTGAAGTCTCCTGAGAGGTTGTAGCATACATACAAATCTCAAGGTTTGCTAATAAAATTAGACAGTATTGTACGCACAGATTTATTAAAAGAGGAATGAAAATGATATACAATACAATTTTTTGACATATTTTGTTAATTCCTTGGAGTGACATCGCAAGCTTCAAATATTATATCGAGCTTAAATTTTATGACTTTAATGCGGATATATGAATATTTTTTGAGTTTTTGAAATGATTGAACTAATAAAAAGTGTTCGCACGGAAATCGACTAATAGTGATGTATATCCAGAATTGACTTTCTCTTATCTGAAGGTATAGTAAAATGTTAGGAGTAAAAAATTGGGTGTAGCTCTGGGATCATTGCTCGCTCCAAATGATAACATTCCTTTAAGAGGATATGCGGAGGGAATACTTTGTGGAACTATCACTTCCACCTTATTGGATTAGTATGATAAAGCGTCTAAGTTATGTCTGATAAATGGAAAGTGGCCCCGTGATGCCCTATTATTAAAACAGAAGGTGGTTCTAAATACGAAAACTATATTGGCGTAGGTCTCCTTTGCACAGTAAACAAATTACTGTCTTATGGTCAGTCACTGGTAAAGTTTTTCGATGAGGATGACCCTTTCAAAATATTACGAAACATCTCGTGTCGTACATCTGGTATTATTAGATTTCCAGAAAACCAATGACTCAATCCATCAGGATAGCTTATGTCTTGCTTTGCGATGTCTGGGAATAGCTGACAAATATGTGCGATTATGTAAAATAATTGTATAATGCAGTTACAATGTTGTGTCAAAGTTTGGAACAAGGTATCAGGAGTTTTTGCAATTAGCTCTGGTGTTTGGCAAAGTGATGCATTGTCCCCGATTTTGTATTTTTTAATCTGATGGTAGTACTTACCATTCGTAGATACGCCTCAGGGCCACATATTATACCGTCAGTCCAACCTGCAGGTTCTGATTTATGCAAATCATAACTGTATAAATAAACTAAAAGGTAAAAGTGTTAATGATCACTGGTTTAAAAGTAAAACCAATAACTATAGAAGAGCTTACAAACATCATAAAACAACTAAAACTATCAGCCTCAGCTGGTTATGATGATATTACAGGCAGCATGGTTAAAAGTCTAACTGATATTATATATCCTTACTAGTTTACTTAAATTGTTGGATCAGTAGAGGTGTGTTTCTCACTTTTCTTAAAAAAGTTCGTGTTATTCATGTTCTGGAATCTGGAGATATTGATCAATAACTATCGACCAATTTCAATTCTAGCAGTTTTCTCTAAAATTTGGGAACAAATAATTTGTAATGTCTGTGCACCGCTCTAGTTTACCTATATAATTTTTTCACAAATTCCCCGGCTAAGCCGGTAATAAATATTTGGAACAAAACTCTGCTTTCTTTTAACAAGCTTTACTTTGAGTTTATATTTTTTCTACTATTATTTATTTATACCAAAACTATTAAAGACTTTATTCAATTCTTTATTTTAATTTTATTTATGAATTTATTATTCTATCACCAGGCTCTTGTGAATCTAAAAAAATATCTAAACGACAAACACGAAGCAAAATACATTCAATTCGGTGCCACCATAATATAAATACATATAGTACTACCACCATAAGAAAAAAAATTTACCTATTGATGTTCCAGATGTCGGGTCGGTAGAATATAGTCAACATTTAGAAAACATATATGACATTTAGGCGGTTATGCATATACAAATATTTTGATTATTTTAAAACGATACCAGTAGCGACATCTAGCACGTCAATGGGCTAACATACCATGGTAGTACTATGGGTGTTTATATTACGGTACCACCCGAATTATCTTGAGACGCCAAAAGTTTTCTATACTGAACATGTAATTTATTGACGCAGTATTTTGGTTTTACATACTGCTCTGATAAATATCAACACACTGTGGTATTAATATATAGTGTGTATTAGATAACTCGTGATTCCAATGATTCTCTTCTTTGTATTTCATTGCATATCTGCATTCTGGTGAATTAATTTATGATAACTGCATTCTGGTGAAATACCGGGTGATGCACAAAATTTATTGTGGTGCACTGAGTTTATTGCAGCAATGTGCAATCTTTGTGCAGTCGCAACAACTTTATACAATATTAGTAGACCACCTTGCTTTCAATAACCTCATCAGAAAGAATCAGTTTGGGTTCTCAAAAAACTGTAGCACTGCCTCGGCTGTACTAAATCTTGTTGAAGATATTTATGAGTCGTTTGAAAATAAATATGCGACATCATGTGTATTCCTGGGTGTTAAAAAAGCCTTTGATTGTGTGAATCATTCTATTCTGTTTGACAAATTTATTAAATTTCGGTACTTCGGGCAATGCCTTACAATTATTTAGAAACTAATTAACTGACAGGAAGCAGACAGTTTGCATTGGGCCATTTGAATCTGAAGAAATGAATACACGCATTGCTATTCCTCAACGATCTATTCTGTGTCCCACTGTTCCTAATTTATGTAAATGACGTTTTTAATTTGAATCTAAAAGGTAAACTACAGCTATTTGATGAAGATTCTGATGCAGCCCTCATATATAGCCCTCTTCTGCATCCTATCAGCAACTTAAAATTGGGGATTTTACTATTAACCGTGACTTGCTTTCGAAATTTGGATTCATCATATTGTTCCTGAAACATAAACCAACAATAATGTTTAATGAAATTATGTTCGGAAACGTGTCAATTAAACGAGTTGATTGTGTTAGTTATTTGGGGTTACTACTTAACTGTCAGTGCGACGCAAAATAGTACTTTTTTATAAAGGTGTTAAATTGTTTAATAGTTTGAATGATGATATGAAAGATAAGAAAATTTCAGAGCTAAAGTCATTTTTAAAAAATAAGTTGCTGACTTGCTGTATGTTGTTGTAATTTTTTTTATTTTTTATAAATTTAATTTTTTTTTTTTAATATTAATTTTCTGCTTTCTTTTCTCTCTTTCTTAATTTTGTATTGGATAATATACTACTTAAATATTTATTTTCCTAGTTTAAAAAGATATTTTTTTTTTGTAAAATAAAAAATTAATAAATAATAAAAAAAAGATCAAGGCGCAGTCGACTCTAGTAGTGGTGACCACACACTTGAAGACGTGACAAATTTCTAATATAGTTTGGGTCCCTTATCACTCATGATAATTTTGTGAGAGGGGATATAAAAGCGTGTCGTTTTGGTGGCATCCATACTTTGTTTAACTTTCGTCCACTACTGAAGACTTAATACTTTGCAAATTCCCGCAATCTCAAATTGTACCCGTTGTCATGTATGGGTGTGTATTTATTCAACCATTAGATCATGAATTCAATGGAAATGCCTGATCTTGTTCATGAAATAAAAAGACAACAAGTACGCTGGCTCGATCACGTTCGGAGAGCTGATCATACACAAATAGTGCAGCAATCTTTGAGAGGAAAGACCCCATTTGGTGGTAGGTGTAGAGGTAACTGTCAGCGATGATGACTTTTCTGATTCAAAAACTACTTGTCGTCTTTGGCTTGTCTAGAACAATACGAATAGCTAGCTGGGAATCCGATGAAACTATAGACGATTGATTCGGTAAAAACCGTCTTATTATTAAGAAAGAAATTGTCAGTAAAAAATGCACTGACTGTTCAAATAGGAAATGTCTTTCTTGTTAATCATCTACAATGTTCATTTGATGAGAAACGGTTCCAATTCAACGATTATTTTAACTGTGTATTGCCTTCGTTAAGGTAGCAATAGCGTTGGCACACCTGTCTTAATTTTTTTTTAAAGGGAATTGGGCATCAATTGTAAATGATGGTGTAACAAATATAGAAACTTCAATAAAATAAAAAATAAAGCATAAGTTTACAATAATATGTCAACATTATTTTTAAAGGACAGTCCGACCAGATCACCGCGCTATAAGCTATAAGTTAACCCAGAGACACAATACACATAACGATTAATTTAAATCAGTGCCAGTAGTCGATCGATTAAAGAAACGCAGGAATTTGAGGCTGCATTGACTGTCAAGATTTATGAATCTGACAATTAAAAGTACATAATTATTTATTTATTTATTTTATTTTAAGTTTTTCTGGTTTAGACGTTGTAAGTTTTTTTGGTTTAGATCCACAAAACCCTTTTGTCTTGAGTAGAGATTATACTCTGTTTCTTCAATATATTCGGCCAGTTGTTTATAAAATGTTGGGTTCTTTGATTTTAGTATGTCTATTAGTTTGTGGTTTTTTAATAATTGGTATTTACTTCTGTGATCGTATTTTTTGCAGCTTTCGATTATATGTTCGTTTGATTCTATTATGTTGCATAATCTTTGTTTCAAAAGAAAAAATCCAAAATCCAAAATCGTTGTTTCAGAAGACTTGACACTAATGATGCTCCAGGATGTAGGTTGAGCAAGTGAGTTTCATAGATTATCAACCAAGTAAGTCTATGGCTGTTGGGTAATATTGATTGGGTGTTTCATATTAAATTGGCAGTCAAAATTCAAAAGAAAACCTCCCACTCTCAATATTCCATCCTTGTCAATAAATGGCGCCAACGACCGAATCTGACCTTTACGATTAATATGTTCTCCATTGAGGAGTGCTTGGATGTCAACACCGAATGTTTTGCGTGGAACTTCCTTGATGACAAATGATTCGGCCTTTCGAATTAAATCAATAAAACACAGCTTCGAATATACCCATCGAAAAAGTTGCAACAATTCTTTTAATCTTGTTAAATCAACAAAACTGAAGCAATCTCAGAACATTTAATATGAAGGTGTGTTACGACTGGTGATATTCTACGTTCTTCGCACATTGTCTCGAATTGTAGTGGATTATTGGATGGCCAATTTTGTTCTCGACTCATTAACCACTTAGGACTGAACCACCATTGAATGAAACTTGGAAGTAATTCTGGACGCAACGTCAGCAGGATTTTCCTAAGACGGTACATAGTGCCACTGACTTCTTGGCACTACTTCCAAGATTTGAGACGTACGATTATCAATAAAAGTGTTCCATCTTCGCGGATGATCTGATAATCAGGCCAATACAATTTTTGAGTCAGTCCTAGCAAACACTTGACACTGTTAATCTCGAAAAACCTTTGAAGACTATTTGATTAGTTTCATCAAAATAAAGGCTCCACATAGCTCAAGTCATGGAATTGAGACTGGTTTGATTGGTACCACGCGGGCCTTTGCGATGATTAGTGATGTTTTAATACAGCTTGCTGCATCTTCAGTACGTAGATAAACTGCGACATATGCCAGTTCCGAACCATCACAAAATGCATGAATTTGGATTGATTTCAAGTTTGAAGAACTGAAAAAATGTCGATGAATTTGGATCGTTTCAGGTTTAGGCAAATTCAATTTTATGCTTTTCCATTGTTGACTGGTATCTGCCGGGATTTCATTATCTCATTTAATGTTTCGAATCCATAATTTTTGGAAAAGGTGTTTCAAAGATATAATCGATGGCTATACCCAGCCCAAAGGACCACAAATTTTTGAAAACTCCGTGAGTAAATTTCGCTTGAAATATGATATGCTTGAAGAAATGTTTATTACGAATTCAAAAACATCTCGCACAGGATTTCATTGAACACCGAGAATTTTGATGGTCGCAGTATCGTCGTCAAAATGTAACATGGTAGGCTCCTTGAGCTCATTAGAAATTTTGCTAAAAATATCTGATGAGTTTGATTTCCATTTCCTTAGAAGGAAACCAGCTTCCTTCATGACGTGGCATAGTTCTCGAAACAACTTGATCGCGGTATTAGGTTTTCACATCCAGAAAGTAAATCATCGACATAAAAATTTCGTTTGGTGATTGGTGCAATTGCCGGATGATTCTGTTCATTGTTATCAGCTATTTTTTGAAGTGTTCTGGCAGCCAGGAATGGTGCACATGACATATGTGACTGTGTTGACTGTGTTGAGGTGGTATGTTTTAATTTATTCGGTTGGATTGTTTCTCCACACTATTCTCTGAAAGTCATCATCAAGCGATGACACGAGGCACTGCCTTTACATTTAAACGATGAAATGCTGCCGAAACCAAATCATGATAGTGATCAGATCATCTTATGTAGAGTGGGTTCTGTGAGTATAATATCATTAATTGATAAGCCGGAAGAATAATTACAAGACCCAACGAAAACGATCCAAAGTTTGGTGATCGAGCTGTCTACCTTTTGAACAGCATGGTGTGGAAGATAAAAAACGTCTTTATCATTTCGGCCGATTTAATTTTGCGGAATTCCCCTCATATGCCTCAAATAATATTCGTTCATGAAGTTTCATATTTAATTACAAGTTGCGGGTTTTTCTCGAAACGACGTTCTGTTATTGGGAACTTGTGCCTTTTCCCATTATGCAGAGTATATTCGTTCCAGCTTCCATAAATAAATTTAATTTGCCATTTTTCATTCATACTTGAATATTGTTAATATTATCTAGTTACATTTTTTTGTTGAGTACAGGCGTGCCAATATTGTTTAGATTATACCTAATTACTAGAAAAGGTACCTGCAGTGTAAACCAGATGTAATATCCAGCCAAGCACACTGTGTTATGTACACTAAATTTATTTGAATGAACCTTGGTGTATGCATCATACCATTTTGTAATTAAATATTGGTCCTTTAGATCCATTATAGAAGTCATGTATTAACCATTGTTTACTTATACGGTAATCCTGAATATCACACCTTACCAAAAGCGTGCGTTTTATCCATGAATAGAGCAGCCACATGTATTTTACTTTGATTTTTATTCATTAAGCATACAAATAACCCGGTAAACCTTTATTAAAATTGAATGAAGAAACTGCAGGTCTGTTTCCCATATATTACCAATTAGTAGCCATATTTCTTAACGACTAATCTGATTCATATCAGATCATCAAGAAGCGACACAAACCATTATACTAGATCTAAAACATACTTATGATCTAAAGACGAAATTGGTTTAATTTGCGCCTTGTCCTACTTTGTAATTCGTGATTTGCTTTAGATCACATTTTGTCAGAAATACAGCTATATAGTGTTATCAACTCCAGAAGCACAGGTATACTTTTTGGAATTTTTTTTAAATTTTGATGGAGTGATCCTTTATTTTAGTTTTTTTTTTCGTTTATTTTACAATCTATCTACTTAAGAGACATTTAGTAATTTTTTGTCTTTTTACTTTGCCATGGTTGGAGTATTTTTATCCATTTACAAAATCTTACTTACATTTGATTAGTATATAAATTGATACAACACATAAATTCAACTATTATTGATTCGATTCATTAGAGATTTTAAAAATTAGTGTTTATAGTTAATTATATCTAAGGCAAATCAAAAATTTTGAGGCTGTTTAATCTTTCGCTCGTTATAGTAGTGAGAAGTTTGTGCACTAGTTTCAAGGTAACATTTTTAGACTTAGTTTCGTGAACTTTAATTGGCCATTATTCCATCCATACTTAAATACTGGTAATATTCTTCTGTAAAACTTCTGCCGTTTTGCTGGGGTCTTCGTGTGATGAGAGTAATGCCATGTCGTTTGCACATGTTGCATGTTACTTGATTGCTTCTAAGTATACTTGCAGTATATAGCCGTTATAATATCAGGCCAATCACACTACCCTGTGGTATACCAGATTTAATTAAACGGACATTTGTATAAACATCATACATTTTGGTAATAAAATATCTGTCCATTAAATACGGTGTTAATATTCTATAGAAGTTATGTGTAAGCATTGCTTTAATTTGTATGGGACTACAATACAAAATAAAGCCACAACTTATCAAAAGCTTACGCTGTGTCCTTCGTTGATGGAACCAATATTTTGTTTTATTTGTTTTATGTGTTTTACCATCAATGTATATAATAATATTTCTACCTCGTTAATATTGATTTCTAATATTGAATAGTGTTTCTGTCGTCTGCCTTACATTTAGCTTTTGGCGATGCTTCAATCGAACAATTTTAATTGTCTTACACACTTTAAATAATAATTTAAAATTATCGTGAAACTTTTTTAAATAAACTGGGGTTTTTAAACTTCATTAAACGTTGTTATATATTTGGCTACCTGACAATAGCAGGATACTGTGGAAAGTTTATGGAGCCTTAATTTAATATTACTATGTTTAACATGCAAAGCTAAAATGATTTTTTCAAATATTTTGAAATATCTATTGATGCGTACTTCCACGGTAATTTGCAGTGCAAATGCAACCCTCAGACGTTTCCAATAGCAAGAGAGGAAGTCTCTAGTTAAAAAAGAACCTGGGTTTTTTTGCTTCATTGGAAAACATGTTTGGTCCAACAATGTGTAAATGTTTTTACACAAGTGGCGTAATCCTAAGGACGTAAAATTCTAGTCGCATTTCAATACAATGCAATAATTATAGTTCCTGATTGTACACATAACAATATGGATGCTATAAATATCAAAAAATAAATCACTGGAATTGCAGAGCTTTGAAAATTGAAATATGGTAATCCATCCATTATCGGAGATTACAAAGATCACCAACGGTGGATTGGCTACTATAGTACTGCATGTACAAATAACCGTTAAGTTCGATTAGGAGGTCCAACGCGGTTATGCTTGTAAATATGTTGAGCCCCTTTAGCAGCTAAAACATGACTTGTTTCGGAACATAGCTAAAAGCTTGTTTCATCCCGATTGCAAAATTTGCTCAGATAATTTTAAAATGCTGGAATTATTTGATTTAGATATAGACTTTTCAGCATCAATAAACCCTTTGACTTTTTTAAAAACGTCTTCTTTATGAGTGGAAACCCTTTTTTTGGCGGGTGATGATGCAATTGGCGATAATACCCTCCTTCCTTGCTATTAATATATGGTACAAGGACATGCGTTTCGTTCTTTTGAAACTTTTCTCCCAAATGGAAAAATAGGTTTGAACGAAGAATGTTATATTGGTTTTCCGCTAGGTTTTATTTTTGATTTCGTTTAAACCTACTTGACATTTTTCTTCTTTCTACGTTCTTTCTTTTTACGGCATTGTTGTAATACTAATTATGACAAACGTATATAAAATATGATAACAAAACTTAACAGTAGCCGCAAACCTATTAGTTATAGCTATTAATTTAATTACTAATTGGCAATAAAAGCTGTAAAAAATAGGTACAACCATTTACACTCCCGAGTAAATCATTGTATCACGCAGAGGTAACATTTATTGTAATGGCCAGTGAATCATTGAAACTATGTTAAATTCGATCAATGTTTGTATCACAGAAGAAGAAACAAATATATTATTTATTGACTTTTACAAGAGATTAAAATATCTAACTAAATAATTATTAAAAAAGAGAAAGAGAAACAGTGAAATGTTAGATTAACTATTATAACTATTAAGGTAGCCATCGCCGGAAGGAAAGTTCTAAATAGCGCAATGGTGAATCAATAACTGAATCAAGTCAATTGCAGATATCAATAACTGTAGAATTACCCCTAGTTAGGTTTGAAGTTTAAGCCCTTCCTGCATTACCAATTATAATAGATTTGGGTGATAATCTGCACCACATACACATATATATAGTTATATATATATATATATATATATATATATATATATATATATATATATATATATATATATATATATATATATATATATATATATATATATATATATATATATATATATATATATATATATATATATATATATATATATAATATATATAAATATATATACATATATATATATATATATATATATATATATATATATATATATATATATAAATATATACATATATATATATATATATATATATATATATATATATATATATATATATATATATATATTTATATAAATATATTTATATATATATATATATATATATATATATATATATATATATATATAAATCAGTCTACTAAATAGTAAACCTAATTAGTTATATCTAAATCACTGATATCTAAATCAGTCTGCCTAAATAGTAAAACCAACTCAATCGGTCGACATACCAGTACCTCTTCATTGATGACGGATGAATGATTTCCTCTCTTTTCATTATTTTTGTTCGTTTGTTGAAACAGTAAAATGAATTGTTCACCTCCGTTTCTCCCTGGAAAAATGGCCCGATTTACACAGATTGGTTCACAAATGAGGTTCTATTTTATATCTAATTTATTAACTATGAGTTCCGATATTAAGTAACGAGTTTTTTTCAGCAACGATGAGTTTAGTTTTTATTATACAAGAATTAACCACAGACATAAATTAACATAAAAAGTGATTACATTCATGTATTTGTAATATTAAGTGACATCCAGGGACTTTCTTTTTTTCAAAAGTAATCTAATTAGCGACAGTTGGTAAAATTAATTGGCATTTGAACTATATACATTTTTAAACCAATTGACCTGAATTGACCCAGCTTAACTTATCAGCATGGTAGCAAGATGTAAATATAGAAAAATAAATCTTACAATTTTTTTTTATTTTAAAATTCATTTTCCCCAATTTCATTTCAACTTGGTTATGAAAAATAACAATAATTCTCGTCAAACTTTGTACTGCTTTATGAAAAATTGAGTTTTTCATGCGAATTTTCATAAATGCTATTTTTTTGGTTGTGTTTTTTACTGTTAGTACCAGATTTTCATGACTTTGATTTGTGGGATTTTATATCGTGAACGAAAAGCAACAAAAACAAAATACAATTTTCTTTTATTTTTATCGGAAAACAGTTAAATCGCACACACTCTTATATATGGCGCTTTATTTTTCAACTGTGCTACTGTCATAAATAAACTTATGTCGTGAACATCATTTGGTGTTTTATATATATAAGATTTAGATTGCGATAATATAAATTTGATGACACTATATCTCATATTTGAATCGTATGTATATAGAGCGTGTAGAAGAAGTTCTGGAATGATAAATCGGTAGTAGTGTGATCATATGGATTTTTCTGATGTTTATCTTCAGACCAACTTTCTGCTTCATGCCAGAATATTTGTGTGTGTGCACGCGCATAACATATACGTAATCCTGATCATTGAGCTCACCATTGTTTGCCATTATAAGGAATGCGATATCTAATGTTCTCATGACAATACCCAATATGAACAGTAGCATCATTTGCAAAAGTATAAGCATTGTGACCTTACTCTTTAAATACTATAAAATATAAATATTTCGGTTGCCTTTCTATTGGACTCGGCTTTCAGCACCCTGATAAAAATCTTGTATTAGTTCAATTAAGTTCTTAAGGTCTGGAAATTGCGTTATCCAGTTAAAGTGGATATAGTGGATCTGATCAATGCAAATTCTTCGTATACTGCAAAAGGTTTGTTCATTTCTGAATTTTGCATTTATTACAGGTGAGATTATTTCAAGGAAAATCATTGCGTTTATTTTTATTGTTGTATTGAGGAGATAGATGACTCACCAGTTCTTTCACACCCTTAGTTGAATTGATAAGAATTTCAAATTTCTTATATTTATGTTGTTATAATGCGCTTATCTACAAGTAGATATATTGCCTCTGAATATTTTAGTGGTTACGTTGTTTGTTCAAAATATTTTTTTCACCTCTTTAACTTTTATTCATCATAGTTGTTCTTGATCAGAATCATTCTTTATAGGTGGAATGAATGAATGGAGTTAAAGGTCATCGAATAAACTATAGTGTGGCTACTGACCATAAATTTTCTATGCAGCAGTCTCTGAGATAATCCGAGTGACTAGACAAATTTAACTGCCAATTTCCCAAGCTGACTTCATTGAAAATATGAAGCATATAAATCAGACAAAATTTTGAACCATTATAAAGAATTGCAAAGTATTTCTATTTTATCATACACTGATTGTCAACAGGGCGGATAAATGTTCTCTATTACCCAACGTTTTACAAGTACCCGTTTAAATTAGGAACTGGGAACGGCAAAAATAGTTAATCAGTATTTTAAGTGAACTGGTGCTGCCAATGTTGAACAAACAAGAAATTAACTATCATTTTTACAATCATTGCTTGCTTGTACCATATGTTCAATCTGAATCCAGTATTTGAATTTAAAAACCGGACTGTTTTCTAAGTAATCTTATACACCGGATCCGACCTATATTTCTATCAAATGTTGATCTTCTTCTCATAGATTGCTGATAAATTGATTTGGGATCAGCAACCAGAATGTACTTGGCTACTCGATGTCCTTTAACTTCATGAACGAGATAACATAGAAAAATTCCATTGCTAGTAATAATGAGGTATAATTATTATTTAAAAGGATCTTTTTCTCGTAGACAGTTTATAGCGTAACCTTTTTCCATTAATAATCTTATTCCATTAAAAATCGAATAATTTGTTGAAAAGACAGTAGCCACCTCAAGTTTACTCGGTGGTACTTTTAGCAAGAATCCAATATTTTTTGCGATAATTCAGTTAAATCAGGAGACAAACTCCACTGCTTTAACACAAGATTAGACTACAGTGGTATTGTATCGTTGGTATTCTTTTTTTAGTTGTCAAAGTATCAACATCGTATTTTCTCTTTCTGATTCATAAGTGCAAAAGTCATATAATAAAAACAATATTAGAATAGAATTTAAAATTAAAAAATATTTATATTTAAACTTAAGTTATTTAAACAAGATTTAGAAGTTAAAATAGTAATTATAAACTTAATTGATCTTTTGATCTAAAGTGAAGCTGTTCTGATATCATTTGTAGTGCAATTTTCTAAAGACTCGGGAAAACTTTTCATGTGAAGTGCGCGTCAATTTCCAAGAATTTATTAGATGGTATCAAAGACGGTTCGGCAAACTGTATATGTGAAGATTTTAGGGATGTATCAAGCTATTCTATCCTTGATAATGATACTCCTGATACCGATCCCAATATTAGCATTGTTGATATCATGAATCAACTGAGAGTAATTGATAGGAAAAAATTTGGTCTTATGATTAGTTTTTTATTTTTAATATTTCTAGTTTTAGTTCTATTTTATACATTTGTATATGTTTTGATACTTACTGTCAATCTTTTGAAGTTCATAATTGTCATTTTTGTTTATTTTTCCAGCTTTGCTGATTTTATTTTTGTTTTTATTTACGTTTGTTTGATTGTGTTGTTGTTTTATTTCTTTATTTGTGTATTGCTGCTTATTTTTTATGGACGTTTTATTACTATCTTATATCATTTTGTTATTTGCCAATAAAAAAGTACTAGTAGTTGCGTTGTTCGTGATCAGGGGCTATTTCCTGTTTTTATTTATTGCAAATGGTAATGAGTAGTAGTTTTAGTGTATTATACCAAAACGTGCAAAGTCTTGGAGCTAAAATTGACTTTCTTTGCATTTATATTGCATGTCTTACAACTAAGGTTGTATCCTAATTAAGGTTGTACCCAAATCATGTTAAGCAAAAGAAATTTGTTGTTAACACTTCAAAAAGAATCAAATTAGGTATAAAAATGGTTACAACCTTGTACTACAAAAAAAAATGTATATCTGCAGGAACCAACTAGAAATTTACTTGGGATTTAATAGATGAAGTCCTAGGTAGCAATCCTATAATAAGATATGCAATAAGCAAACTTAAAAAAATTAATTCTAATACGCTACTTACTAGTTCCCATTCGATTTCGGATGAATTCAACAATTTTTTTATAAATATTACAGCAGTCTTCATTAAAATTTGTAAATCCGGGTTCCAACTTCAACGAATACGAGTCGCACCAATACAACATTGATACTCCTAAGAATTATACCATGTCTTGTTTTTTTGAACCGGTAAGTTGTTTAGAAATTCTATCTGTAGTTAACAAGTTAAAAATCGAATGTAGATGTTTTGAAGTATCTCAAAAATTTGAGTTCAGAAAGTGGTTCATACCCCGAAATTTTGAAAAAAGCCATTGTTGTGCCAAGTTTCAAAAAAGGTGACGAGTTACAACTTAACAACTACAGGCCGATATCTCCTTTGAGCTATTTTTCGAAAGTATTTGAGAAACTGGTAGAGTTGTTTGTTAAGCTACCTGGGTAAAATTAAATTTGAAAATCACAAGCAATTTGGCTTCACCTCTGGAAAATTTACCGAAAAAGCGCTTCTTCATTTTTTAAGTCATATATATTCTTCAATAAACAAGTCATTGAAACCCACTGCATTATTTGTGGATATTTCAAAAGCATTTGATAGTGTCAATCACGACGATATATTACTTTTAAAATTTTTGAATATCGGAGTTAGAGGTAATATTAATAAATGGTTTGATAGATATATCTTTGTGATCGTCGGCAAATTGTGAAAATCAATGAAACCTATAGTGGTCAAGGGAAATTGAATTGTGGAGTACCTCAGGGCTCAGTCCTTGGACCGTTACTGTTCTTAATTTATTTTAATTCAATCTTTGACATAAATCTTGTAGGTCACATTACAGCATTTGCTGATAACTTAGCGTTAAGTAATGCATGCAATATCACCTCGCGTAATACTGAAATTTCACTCAAAAGAGATTTAAGTAATCTTGGTAAGTGGTTTTACTATCACCGTTTAACTATTAATGATAAATCTAAGATTTTACGTTTTGGACGTTTAAACTGTCCAATTTTTCATGAATTTTCCTGCAATGGAGGAAAAAAACTGTTTGTCTAACTGCTTTGAGGTAGCAATTGTGAATGAATTTAAATAGTTAGGATTAACGCTAGACCCACAGCTAGGAAAACTGTGATTACAGCTGTGCCTAAATTTTATAATTTAAGGCAGAACTGCCCTGTAGGTAGTCTTAGGAATTTATATCATTCACTGGTGGAATCAGTTATAATGTACGGTATTTCAAATTGGAGTGGGGTGTACTTTTCTAATATAGAACATCTTTATATTGCTCACAAGAGAATCGTTAAACTAATATATAATAACTCCAAAACGCCGCTATAGATTCCGTTATTTTGAGAGGTCAAATTGTTACCACTTAAGGTAGCTTTACAAGGTCCTAAGCAATAGTCATCATAATCATATAACTCATTCCTATTCTATGAGAAATCCTTATAATTTTACTGTTTACTGGTGTAAAAATAAAAAATGAAAGAGGTTTTACTTTAACATGACACCCAGTTTATTTCACTTGCTGCCAAAGCACGTGAAATCCCTTAATATCGAACGAAAGCCGCAATTTGAAAGAGAAGCTTGTGATTGGGTTTTTAATATTGAGAACATTGAGAATTATTTCTAGTAGTCAAACATATTTTTTTTTTATTTTTTTTATTTATTTTATTTTATTACAATCTAGTCACCTGGACTAATGAGCAATTTGTTTCTGACTTAATTTACTAAGATAAGTATATCTATGACTCCACCCATTGGCATGGTTTCTGGTATGTTGTTATTTATAATACATCGTTATTGTGGATCTAAATCAGCAAGTCGCTGTTTGTATTAACAATTAAACCAGTGCAAAGGGTTTGGTTCTTTTCAGTCTGCGTACAATATTGGTGATGGTTAACAGCTGAATTGCCTCTATATTCATATGTTGCTAGAGTCTTTTTTCGTGTTTCCTTGCCTTTTTTTTAAATTTCAATTCAAACGGGGTCCACTTTAAGTTCTCTATGTAGATCACTATTCCTGAAGTACCATGGTGCATCGACGATGTTCCTTAGTACCCTGTTCTGAAACCTTTGAGTGATATTGAAGTAGCTGGGTTTTGTACAATTCCAAAGTTCAATACCATACTGGTTTCAGTATTTGCTTATAAAGTAGCAGCTTATTGTATGATGATAGAGAAGAGTGTCTGCCTATCAGCCAATGCATTTTTCTATATTTTAGTTTTAGTTTTTCATTTTTCTTTTTGACGTAGACCTTCCATCTAAGTTTAGCATCCAAGGTCATGCTTAGATACTTAGCTGTGTCCGCATACGGAATTATTTCTCGATTTATTGAAACAGGTATATGTTCAACTCGTTTGTTAGTAAAATTTATGTGAACTGATTTAGTTTCATTTAGCTTAATTCGCCATCTTTTAGTCCATTTATGTACTTCGAAGATAGCTGATTGTAATGTTTGTGTTAATTCTTCGTTGCTTTTTTAACAGCTAGGATCGCAGTGTCATCAGCAAAAGTCGCCACTGTGTTGTTTTCTAATTCAGGTAGATCATACGTGTATAATAAATATAAAATCGGTCCTAATACACTGCCCTGTGGTACACCTGCTTTTATTTCTTTTAATTCAGAATAATTTTCAGCTAATTTAATTCTAAAGAATCTATCTTTCAAGTATGATTCCAGTATTTTAGCGAATTGCATTGGTAAGAGGTTTCTTAACTTATCATTAAGTCCTTCATGCCAAACCTTGTCAAAAGCATGCGCCACGTCTAAAAATATCGTGGAGCAGACAGTTTTATCTTCAAGTGCTTTCTCAATTACATTGATTACTCTGTGTACTTGTTGTATTGTTGAGTGCTGACGACGAAATCTGGAATAATGATTTAGGATTAAGTTATTCCTTTCGATTATCGAATTTAACCTTATAATCAGTAGATTTTCAAAGAGTTTAGACATAACTGGCTACAACGAAATTGGTCTATAAGATGAAGGAAGTTTCGTATGATGATTTTCCAGGTTTTGGTATCATTATTACTTCTGCAATTTTCCACAAACTGGGCACAGATTTGATTCTAAATGCTGCATTGATAAGATAAGTAAGCTTAACTAGAGCCCTCCTTGGTAGTTATTTTAAAATTTCTGTAGTAATAAGATCATAACCAGGAGCTTTTTTCGAGTTCATATTGAATTTTATCTCATGCATGGCTTCTTTTGGTGAAGTCAATAGAATTTCTTTACTTTTTTTTCAGATTCTACCGTTATTATTTGAGATTCTAATGTTTAATCATCATGTGGTTGGAATATATTTTCGAGTTAGTTTTTTAAGACAGTTACTGATTGACTCATCTTTTACTTTTTGGATTTCCCTTCTTAACTGTTGGGTTAAATTGTTTAATTTAGTTTTATATTGTGGAGCTCGTGTTTGCTGCTAAATTCTTCTCGCTCTTCTTTTTTCTGCCAATAGTTCTCTAATTTCTTTAGGGTAGTTGTTTCCTTTTATTTTATATTTAATTTTTGGGGTACTTTCCCAGGCTAATTGTTGTATATCATTTACAAATTTTTGAATTTCGTTTTCTATTTGCTCCTCGCTTTTTAATGGAACCTTTAGGTTAATTTTTTCTTCTAAGGACTGCCTAAAGTATTCGCAACAAGTACGTTTATTTATTAGGCTTGGATTTCTTTCTTTTTGAATTATTTTTTCGCTTAATGTCAAAAGTATAGGAAAATGGTCCAATTTAAGGTCTCGACTTTCGTCTACTAGTTCATTGATATATTTTTGATTATAAAAAAATCAATTAAGTCTGGTATTTTATTTTGATCTGTAAGCCAGTAGGTGGTTTTTCAGTTGAAAAGGTTTCACTACCGCATTTTCTGACAGCTTTAAGCAGTCCTTTACCTTTAGTCGTTGTTAGCCTAGAACCCCAATGGACATTTTTTGGATTAAAGTCTCCTTCAGTTATGTATTTGTTTCCTAGTTAACTGAAGAATTCGCGATAATCTTTTTCTTTTAGCCCGTGTTTCGGAAGGCTGTAAGCACTAACATAATTATTTTTCCTTTTGACGTTAACAGCAATTGCTTGTATTTCAACTGTTTCATATTTCAGCTCTTCGTAATGGTGGATATTTCTAATTATAACAACGTTACTTCCTTTAGCAGTGTTTTCCGGGTGATTGGTTTTGTATACGATAAATTTTAAATTTAACATTTGATTGTCTAGTAAAGTGAGATTCCGTGATAAGACATATGTCGATTTTTTCTATTTCCAAAACCACCTGCAATTCTTGTTGATGTTGCATTAGTCCATTGGCATTCCAGCATATAATTCTAAGATCACTGGCCATTTTTTTGTTTAGGGATAGCCCCCTTAGCTCTATACTCAATTGTGTGTAATCGCTCATCAAACGTATTAAGTTTACTTAATATCAATTTCAGAGTTTGACTAATATTCTCACTTTGGGTAGTTTCTAAGTCATAATCTTTGATTTCATTTATGACTATTGGCGGGGGTTGAGCTAGTGTTTGTGGCTTTTTTGTTATAACCTTTGGAACATTCAATTGTAATTGAGGCGAAGATGGATTATTATTTCGTTTCCTTTTGTTCCTTCGATTTATAACTCGTACACACTCCGTTTCCCTATAAATAGTTTTTCTTCATCTGTATGGTACTCTTGCACAGCTGTTGTTATTATATTAGTCTTTTGGTCATTGACTTCCTTTGATTTAAGAGTACTAACTTCGTTTTCTAGAACTTTTATTTGCTCCTGCATCCATGCAATTGTTTGATTCAGTTGCTTCTTTATATTTATGGAATCGACCAATGCACTATTGGCTTGGTACAATTCACTGTACAGTTTTTTATCAGTTAAAGAAAGATTGCAGTTCTCTTGCGATAGTTCGTTTTTTGGGTTTACCTTATTTTTCAGGACGATTTGCTCATTTTGTTGCACTAATTTGATGTTGCCTTCCAAAAAGGGGCTAGTGACTTTTGTAGGAGATCGAGTTAACTTCTTACTCCTTTGGAATGGATATGAAATATCATTTTCTTTTGTACTCAGTTGAGTATTTTTATTTTTCCCTAACATATCTTGGAATTGGTTGTAATAATTATAGCATAGCAATGATTGGTCTCCCCAGAATCCATGAGACCGATCTCCGAAGAGAGTGGATTTTCCTGAGCATCAGGTATACCACCTGGGGTAATTGTTTCCTTGTTTGTTACACTCATTGCGTTTTTATATTGTATTGATTGCACTCGCCTCTAGTATTTAGCCGATGGGTATTCCATCGTTGCCCGGGTATTACCACTTGGAGGTATACTAGTCACATTTGGTGGTTTCTTCATAGTTACAAAGTTGGAATATAAACCATGGTGGTCTTGGCTATAGACAATCAACCCCTACCCTATTGAGACACACCCAACACCCTAAAGTCAAATATATAATAATATAATAATACGTAGCAACTAAAAACCAAGTAATCAATAAGCAACAACAATTTTAATAAAAGTATAATTCTTAGATGTTGAAATAAGAAATAACGAAACAATTAAATTAACTAATTAATGTATTTATTTTTGATTTTAACATCTTCTGTATATGTAGGTTTATGTAGCGCACCTAATGTATTATTTATCAATATTTTATTTATATTCTGTATTTTCAATCAGTGCCAAAAGACAGATAGTCCAATATGATTGTTTAGTATGCCGGTCTATGGGACTTAATGTTTATTTAATGTTTGCTTAAGCGTAAGCCTAGAACGACGTTTAAGTGCCGCTATGTACCTACAAATATTGAATTCCATGTTCTGACACCTAGAACCTAGAACATTGGTGGTTTTTCTAGATCCCTTCAATTTATTTCATTATCGTCCCAGTACTTTTCTCACACTCTGTATACATTAAGCATTTTTCCAAAAAATGTATATTACGAGTCGAATTATCTAATACTGTAGTGCAAACGTGTGTTATGTGTGTGTGCGTAATTCAACAATTTATTTGGATACTTTAGTTCTCTAATATTCGATATAAACTGTTTCTGGTTAAATATTTTAGCTAAAACGCTTTAATAAGAAAATGTTTTGTTTTGTGCCCGCGTTTTTGCGGCAACGAATAAGATTAATGCCAAAATTTCGTTTTGTTCATATAACACACACGGAATTTCGTATACTAGATAATTCTTCATACGCATTTCGTAATTGTTGTAAAATGAAAGGTTTTATTTCAACCCTCATTCATTTTAGAGCCAACAACATAATATACAACACCATAACCTAAAGTGGAAAATGAAAATATATATTTTAAAGTTCAAAGTGAATAAGTATTTTCACTTTGACACATTTTCATCCCCATATCTTTACTGTTTTAAAATTTTTTTAATAATTTCCTTTCCTGTTTTTCTTTTATTATTTGTTAGGCTCGTGTATCTTTTCTTTTGACAGAAATAATAAGAAAGGAAAAGTGTATTATTCTTAGATTAATATCTTCATATAAATACGAATGACACTTCAAGCGTGTTAGCAAAAGAAAATATGTGTATATATACCATATTTATGATAATAATACGGGATGAAGGTGAAAAAATTATATAAATTTTCAGATTTTTTGCCTTAACATTTTTTGTTTTTGTTGGGAGATATATATCTTAGGTTGTTTTGTGGAATTGAAATACCGAATACAATATATATTAAATATAAGATAAGAAATGTATACAATAAACATAAAATAAACACAAAATTAAAATTATGATAATTTTATTAAAAACCATGTTATGCTTCGTGTATTATTTCTCGCGTAGATTGAATTATTGAAGTGTGCACGACAACCACATATATATTTGTATGTATAGCATTTAGGGACGTACCAGACTCTCACGTCTCACCATACCACGTACGTTTTATATTATGACTTATGAACAACTTGCTGCGATGTGTATATATGGTGTAGTATAGAAATCGAATGAATCAAACAAAAGAAATGTTGGGCTCAGACCCAATATGTCGACGATTATTTTATAATCGTAGCACAAGTGAAATTTATTTCTAGAATACAATTATAATTTGTACAATCCTGTTCTTAATATAACTGTTTTTTTTTTGTTGTTGATGATGATGAGGATTATGATTTTTATTCTGGCCGAACGGGCTCAGTGTGGTACACAGAAACACACGCATCGCAAACACTTTAGTGGGCACGCAAAATCTTATGTATTGTAAACTGTTTCCCTGCCTTGAACGCATTGTTCAATCTCTGTTATTTCAATTGGCAACAGATTTTGGTCATTAGAAGTTCCAAAAATCCAGTGGCAGTGTTACGTATCAAAACTCTTACTAATCCAGTGGCACCTGCATGTACCTCAACCAGCCGACCCTTTTTCCATTTAAGATACATTGTCGTCCCGAATTATTACGATTTCGCCCACCTCAATATTTCGCAATTTGGATATCCATTTTCGCGTATGCTGGACCGATTGCAAAGAATCTTTGGATCACCTATTCCAAAAATGTTTCTTTATTTGAACAAGTATTTCCCATCGCTATTTAGAGACATACCTTCCCCTTTATATCAGTTAGGATGCTTACAAATGGATAACAGAGGTCGTAATTTGAGCCTCGCCTCAACCTTCTTTATGGAGGAGTTTAATTCCTCATAAGTTAAGCCATCACTCTGCGTAAATTAAATTTAGCTGACGCCAAAATGAAGAGCACTTGAAGGAAAAATTGCCAGTTGAAATGGTCATCCCGGAACAGTGTTTTAATCTTCTGATCAATTTTATTATACTGCAGCATTTGGTAGATTGCGTTTAACTCACAGTTGGCTTCAACAAAGTTTGTGCCTCTATCAGTGAAAATGTGTTTACAAAACTCCTTGGTTCTTGTAAACCTTGAAAAAGCATTAAGAAATGCACATGATGAGAGGTTTGCAACTAGCTTCATGTGAACCACCTTGGTAGCCAGACAAACAAATAAACAGATATATGTTTATGTTGGCGGTTCACCTTAAATTTTATGATGTACAAAAACAGTACGATAAAACCCCATTGCGGTGTTACAGAATTTCGATGCAATTTTTATACGCTCAGTAGGCAAATCTCCCATCAACTGCCAAACAGTGCGTGGTCGATGTATAGCACAACGTTCACATTGATGACATATTTTCTTCGCAACCTGCATACCGTTAAGTGGCCAAAACTCATCACGTACAATTGACAGTAAAGCCTGAGGTCCTTCATGCAGATGCTTTCTATATAGATAAGTGAAGTGATTCTGTTATGAAGCGCATAGAAGTAAGCGGGACAGGATGCTTCGCTAAATAAGCCAGTGATGAAAATTGTAGTCGATCGCCAATGCGAATAATGCTATCCTTATCTAGCAAGAGCGATAGAGATTTCAGGTTTACATCTTTGATTTAGTTAGTCTTGATTAGCTCCCTAAAAACATCTTCGTAACGCTCATCTTGAACCAAATATACAATATACAGTGAAATTGTACACCATCCTCATATTCCATTGCGTTGAGCGGTCGTCGTATTTGATTCTTAGAAGATCACTTTAAATTTTCTTTCATGCGACTGACATACGAAATCGTAGCAACGGCACCTTTTGATGATTGTTTCTGTGTTTTATATTATCCAGAATTTAAATAATGTTATTTGTAGCATTATTACAGGTATGCCTCATACGTTTTTTTGCTTCAGGAATATTTTCGTTAATGCTGACGCTCGAAGAAAGTTTAACAAACCACTCTACCGAGCAATTGGCGCAGTGGTTAAAAACTGCGGTGTTTAAGACGGGAGGTACCGGGTTCGAATTCCAACAGGGGAGGGTTTTTTCATCACCTGATTACGATCGGTGATGACGATGAACAGAAATATAACCCCTGTTGGAGTGCAAAATACATGGGTCCATCCATCGTCCATGTCAGTACAGGCTGGCTAAAGCAATGCAATGTGCTGATGGATTTAAAATCGAACCTGGATTTGTGTGTCCTCGATATGGCTATGGTGACGGCGTTAAGGTAGGACATTAAAAATTAATCCACGGATGAGATTGGCATAAATTTTGAATGGCACTGACCCGATTAGTAACAAAGGTGTTCCAATTGATTGTCAAATCAGACCAATAAAATACACTTTGCACAGTAAAATTTATGTTGTCTAAAATGTTGAGCATTACAGTTGTGCAAGAAGAAGGGCAGCACATAACTCTAGATTTATTACACATAAGACGCACAACGTAGATATCGTTGTCTATATAACAACCTGTATAAATAGCCGCACAGTACGTCTTTTCACTGGCATCTGCAAATCCGTGCAGTTGTGTACCTTGGTTCCTCAATATGTCACCAAATATATGCCGAAGCCCGGCCAATCCCTGTAATTATTGCAATTCGGACTGAAATATTTGCCATTCGATGTGGAGGTGCATAAGTAAATCTTGATCTCAATCGCCTTCTAGTAGCCATAATTTTTTAATGAAGTTTTCCAATGACAACTATCGGAGATAAAAGGCTGATTGGGTCGAAGATGCGTGTTACTTTCGAAAGCACCGTATGTTTTGTTATACGTCCGTCTGTAGAAATTCGGACGTTAAATTTGAAGACATTATTCTCAGGTTTCTGCGTTTGAGGGTACCGCATTTGAGTTTGAGAACCGTTTCTGAAAAGTCATGCCGCCTGAATGAAGAATGACTGTAATTTTGTATGATAAAGCTGGCTGCTGGAGCACGATTAGAATTTTTCGAAGCCAGTTGAAGCAGACATTTTGTCCCAAGAAAAGCACTGAAAGAAGTACCATATGTTACACGCTTCAATCCGTATATTTCCAGCCTCTGAGTTGGGTCATCACGCCAATATATATATTGATAGCAGCAGTCATCGTCTTGAAGTAAAATTTGTCTGTAAAATTTGACAATGTCAGCACTTATCACGTAAACGTGAGACCTTAACAATAAAGTAACAAAATTAAATCGGTTTCCACTACATGCCCTATTGATAGTAAATCGTTGAACGAATTGCCGTAAACATGCGATTTTGCCGACTATACATTACCCGTAAGTTTGGATGTCTCAATTAGCGTTTTACGAAACTGAAAAAGCGAAATCCTGCCATTTTTGGTCAGTTACCAAGGGTAGCTGGAGTTTCTGTAAGTACCAACAATAATTCTGCCATCAATGCCTGTTGTGTGTGTGGTCGCGAAGTGTTTGTCAACCAGATGATCAAATGTGCTGTCAGCCTTAGTACCTTCTGGTATTTTATTTATCTTCCAAAACCGATCGTTAATCACTATAGTCGATAATGCCGTAAGCACCAAATTGCCCAGATGAGATTGAAGCGCTATGAATTTTTCCGGAGATTACCCAGCCAAATTGCGTATTTTGTAGGACTGGTAGGTGATTAACCAATTTGCTTTGATCTACTGATAATAACTCAAAGTACATAGAAGCGCCAATGAGCTGGTCAATCTGTATCGAACTCTGGATCAACCAATTGAATATTTCCAAGCATATTAACGCTTAACTGATAATCAATCATTTTAGGCAAAACCATACAGTTTATGTTTGCTGAAAAATGGCTAATTTGAGTTTTGACGAAAACTGTTGTGCTGTAATTCACTAAAACTGATGTGCCACCAATACCAACCTGTGAGACTACGTTGGTCGTCCTTTTTCATTTTAATCCAAGACGTTGCTGCGTCAACAGAAATCACAGGAACAACAGTTTTTCGTGTTATGGCACCCCTAAATGAAGCAAAATATGGTGCTTGCGTTAGCACACATGACATGTGCTGCTGAAATGGTATTTGTTGGCTATATGTGACCCTTGAAGGCAATTAAAACTTTATTTTTATTGCTCTACAGCTTCTCAGATCTTGGGAACTTCTAGCCTTGAATACTTTACACTTGATAATAGAGTAACTGTACTGTTGTTGAAAAATGTCAGTGACGACAGGTTGATTTGTTTTTAAAGAATAAATAACCAATTTAATGCATCTTGTAATGATGCATTTTATAACGACATCAAAGAACCAATAGTTGAAGTTGGTGATTATATAGTCAATCCTTTTTAACCTTGTATAAATATCAAATTTCAAGACAATTATGTATGCTAAAAAATTATCTCAATGCTCTATGTGCCTCTGAAGATTGGCTAAAGACCAAATGTATGAATTAAAATTATTAACAAGCTCACCTGCTTAGGGCATGCCTTGTCTCTGTTAAATGTAAAAAGACCCTTAATATGCACTTCAGTGATTCTATTCGAGTATTCAAATTGATCGAAAAGCAATTGTTGCTCCACTGTATAGTTTTCACCAACAAACTCCAAATTTTCTAGAATAATTTTGCTTGTCCCTGAAAGTGAACTGCGTAGATACTGAAACTTGGTTATATCATTCAAATTTTTGTTGTGGTTACAAGTGTGTCACTGGTAATTAAACGATTTTACCAATTTAACTGCCACTAACACTGACGCAGGTTAGATGTACTCAATTGCACTTTGTGAAATTTAACAACATTTTGATGTTGTTGATGAGAATATCGATACACCCTTTTCGTAGTTGATCACCGGCCATAGTATTAAGGTTTGTTTTTAGCAGCAATATACGAAATGTTGTTCAGTTATAATTTGTTTTTAGGAGGTAAACAAATATTTTTCTGAGCTACTGGTTTCTAATTTGGGTCAGTTGATTAAACCGTTATAACTACACGGATCAAGCTGATCAAGATCTTACGTTCCACGTGTCTGATCTCTTCACTTATTTGTTTTTTTATTACTTACAATGACAAAATTCTGTATTCTATGTGATGGTTGAAAATTCTGTATTCTATGTGATCTCCGTCGACGTGCAATAATCGTGTCCCGTTTTTGGAGCCAACGTTTAAATTGATATTGTAGTGTTGGCGATTTTTCTTCTATGCAATTGAGTTGCAATCGATCTAACAAAAAAAGCACTTAATTTTTTAACGGATTTATTCTTAAATCTAACTTACTTCTGACACCATATGTTGATTATATGTTTATGTCACGATTATTTTATCGTGAGGATAATTGATAAGGAAAACTAGTCTGTACGATTTGAATGTTGTAACACAAGTGAAATTTATATCTAGAATCTTTCTCATGTTCTGTCTACTTTCACTTGACCTTTTTATTTTAGTTTTAATTAATGTTCTGCGGCAAACAGGGAATACGCATTTTAATACTTTCAGTAAGCAAGTGTTATCAAGTCTGATTTTCTGAGGTATTTCAATTGTTTTTACACCGAAATGCATGTTTATTTTTGTTTTCTTGACACGACGGATGCATTTTAAATATTGCAAAGAATGTTTAACGTTTTTTCCATTGTTGCCTTAACAAATCGATTGCGGTTACTTATAAAAATTAAGTAAAAATTAAGTTTGCGGTTATGATTGGTTACTTATAAAAATTATACTTCAAGAACTCTTACAAATTGTTCCATTTTTCGGATTTGGTTTGGCTGGTGCTTGTCTTAAGAGTTTGATGGCTTTTTTGTAGTTTCTGTTGCATGTCAGAATGCCTTTGAATTAATAAGAATATTTTATCTGTTTATTCCAGATCATTGATCCAATTAATCTGCTAGACTAGACAATTTAAAACTATGGAGGCAATTTTTTTATTTCCACTCATGATTTCCTAAATGGTTTCGCTACTGGTTGTATTATTATACTTTCTAGACAGTTGCTGCGGTTTTGCGACTTTCCCTTTCCCTTTATCGTTTGACGACTTTCAAGGTGTCTCTCATTGCATGAACTATCCTTTTCTAGGTTCGCTATTTGGTATCTGCGTTAATATCTGTTTGCTGCGTTTACCTCTGCAGTTTAACATTTGCTTTAGTGTTTAGCTAACAGCATTTTTATATTCCATAAACAACTTTTTCACAAACACTGTAACTACTTAGTTTGTAATCAACTGTGTGTATTCACACGTTTTATATCTATATAGGAAATCGATTACACATATTGGTTAAACATTCATATAGCGAGATGTAAACCCCACTTTTGTTTACTGCAGTGCAAATTTAATTATTTGATGACACCTTTTTTGTTTTTGGTTCAATCCATGCATCGGTGTTGTTCTTGCATATTTGTTAAAAAATTTTGTTTCAGTCTTTTGGGTATGGTTATTTTGAGACCCTCGTTTGTTAAATCTGTCAGCCGTAATATTTTTTTCTGCATGTTGTTGTGTTATGCGTCATTATGATCATTGAGATTTTTCGCGACTCTGTTGTTGTTAAGCTTTTTAAATTTTATGGTTGGCTTTATTCGAAATTGTCCTTACGTAAATGATGTCTGCACCGCTTATTGTTTTTTTATCTTTTAATAGTGTGAAAAACTTATCGACATGGTATATTTGATTATTAGTTCGGTCATCAAGAGATGTCAAGGCGTTGAAGCCTTATTTATGTATTTTGCATCTTTTCAATTTGTGCTAATTTTGATGTTTCTGTGTTTTAATATTTTTGTTTCCTTTCTTTGTGTAATCGTACTTATACAAAAATAGGAAAACCAATGGTCGATTTTTGAATTATGTGATTGATAATTTGTTTTTGTATTCGTTTCTGTAAAGATTAATGAGTTGGTCCACTGCATTCTAGCCAATTACCAAAGTCTGCTCGATATGAATTATTGGAAATCCGCGAGGAAGTATTTCATTTCAGTTTGTTTTTACTTACATTTTTTTTTTCAAGAGATAGGCCATTGAATTGCATAAAATGTCAACATTTTAGGGATAAATTGTCAAGTTTACTCTTCTCTTTCTCCAATTCTATTAGAAACTTTAGTTATTATTTATAATAAAAATTGTAGAACTTTTAATTCATAGGCATTTTGGATTGGTCTTAGCTGCCGGTCTTTCTTTTAATAATTTTTTCAGTGAATTGCTCAATAACTACCATCAGAATGCCTATTGCAGAATATTATGTAATCGCAGGATTACTACAGTGAGCCTGACCGGGTCTGAACGATATCCCGCATTTCGAAATAATGCTTTATCAAGATATCTTTAAAAAAAATCCAGTTTTTAAATGTAATTTTGTCAAAATCCTTATATTCAAATTCATCCTTTTTAGAATCCAGCTTTTTTATATTTTTTTTAGTATTTCAAATCATTTAAAATATTAATTTAAAATAATATTAATCCGAATCTTGAAAGGAAAAAACAGATAATATGTTTATACAAATACTAATGTATTTCAAATTTTGTACTACCAGTATTATACAACTTTAAGGTTTAAAGTAAAATTGTTGCTAAACTAAGCAATTTCCGCTTTTACGTTCTTTGAACCAAAGCTTTGCAATTATCATCGCTTAGACAATTCATTGATCAATTTGTAGACCCGAATATTGTGTTTACCGCAACCATAACATTTAAGCGAGCGTGCCAATATTTTACCGAATTTTTAGCTTTTGGAAAATGTTCAGTTTGCTCCTCAAATATGCCCCAAAAATCTGGAGTATACTGCGACTTAGACAGGTTTTTTTGATATCTGGTTTCTCGTTTAATATAGTTTTTTTCCATCTATTTTCCCATGTGATCTGGCTTTCGCCAGATAATTTGTCCTAAGTGAAATTGACATGCTTTATAGTGAGCTGCGGGAGGAATGTTTTGGTTGCTGGGATGCTGGAATTTTCAAAATCAGACAATTCGAGTTTGATTTAATGTAATTGCAAGCACATATATTCAGCCCGAAAAATATATGATCATATGCATTTTTAGATTTTGAACTCATCACACAAAATATAAACTTCCAATTTTATCTCCGATTTTACCGTGGATGATAACAATACTCGCGACAACCTCGAATGTTCTGCCCATTAACCAGCATCTTAATTTTGGTTAGTCGATTTAGGCTTAGTCGTTCAATAACGAAACACTTTAAAATTCTAGAAATTTATATAAGCGCATTTTAAGCATTACATGGTAGAAAGATACTAATTTTCAGTTGCTTCAAAATAAAAAAAAGGAAACAATTTGTTGATCCTAAATCTTTGATATTGAAAAGGGAATGTGTACTTTTATAAAAAAGTTGTAATAATTATTCACCACTGTAATACAAATTTACGAAATTTATTAATATGTTTTGCTCTTAACAATATTAAGATAACAAATTAGTCCCAACAAACTTTTTAAAATATTAAATTGGACTTTGGAGGTCAAATGAGAGTATTGCCACAGCCACATATAACACGAAGTGCGCGATTGGTTGATTGATGCAAATCAATTCCCATGTCCTGGTTGAATACAAATCTTCAAATATACCTTGAAGTGATCAAATGATATTTAAGACCTTTTTTGATATGAACCTCTAGACTAGATCTTTCCAGCAGGTGACGGGTACATAACATTTTTATTAAAGATCACCACTTTTCTTACATATATTGTGTTTTATATATATATATATATATATATATATATATATATATATATATATATATATATATATATATATATTTATATATATATATATATATACATATATATATATATATATATATATATATATATATTTATATATATATATATATATATATATATATATATATATATATATATATATATATATATATATATATTTATATATATATATATGTATATATATATATATATATATATATATATATATATATATATATATATATATATTTATATATTTATATATATACATATATATATATATATATATATATATATATATATATATATATATATATATATATATATATATATATATATATATATATATATATATATATATATATATATATATATATATATATATATATATATATATATATATATATATATATATATATATATATATATATATATATTTATAAAATAAAATATATAATTGGGTAGGCCGAAGCACACCCAACTCTTCCGCGGTTACTTTTTCACGTCCTACTTTACGACTTCGCCAGCCAAATCGAGGACGCACGAATACAGGTTCGCTTTGAATACCATTTGGATATTGCATTGTTCCAGCTAGCCTGTACTAGCATGGATGATGGTTCGGCCCTTGGATTCTGCACTTCAACAAGGGGTCATAGTTGTATTCATCGTCATCACCAATTGAAATCAGATGATTAAAAATCCTTTTTGCGACCCTCCCATGTTTGGATTTGAACCCTATACCTCCCGACCCAAGCACCGCAACTTTATTGTATGAAACAAAATATCGACCAAATGGCCGCCGCGACCTCGGCGGCACACCTCCATCCGATGGTCCAAATTTTCGATGACGCTTAGGCATAATTGAGGTTCTATGCCGTTAATGTGCCGAATTATATCATCCTTTAGCTCTTGAATTGTTGCTGGCTTATCGACGTACACATTTTCTTTCAAATAACCCCAAAGAAAGAAGTCCAACGGTGTCAAATCACATGATCTTGGCGGCCAATTGACATCGCCACCACGTGAGATAACACGACCATTGAATTTGTCACGCAAAAGAGCCATTGTTTCGTTAGCTGTGTGGCAAGTGGGACCGTCCTGTTGAGACCACATATCGCCCACATCCATATCTTCCAATTCGGGCCATAAAAAGTTCGTTATCATCTCACGATAGCGAACACCATTCATAGTAACTGCCTGACCGGCCTCATTTTGGAAAAGATACGGCCCGATGATGCCGCCAGCACATAAACCGCACCAAACAGTCACTTTTTGTGGGTGCATTTATTTTTCGACAATCACTCTTGGATTATGCTTATTGACGAATCCATTGAGGTGAAAATGTGCCTCATCACTGAAGATGATTTTCTTCGAAAATTGATCATCCACTGTTGCCATTTGTTGCCACCATTCTGACCAATGACGACGTTCGGAATGGTCAAGAGGCTTTAGTTCATGAGTCAATTGCACCTTATAAGCGTGTAAATGCAAGTCTTTATGCAAAATGTTCATCAACGACGAGCGTGAGAGGTGCAGTTGTTGGGCACGATGACGAGTTGAGGTGGATGGTTCTTCAGCCACAATATAGCGAACAGCAGCAATATTTTTTGCAGTACGAGCTGTACGAGTATGCACTGGTGTTTTAAAATCTCCTACAGATCAGGTTTGCTCAAATTTTTGCATGATTTTTCCGATTTGGACGTTTGAATTGACCGAAAAAATCACGAAGTTCACGGTATGCATTTTGATTTGAACGCCCATTTTCATAATAAGCCTGAATAACTTTAACGCGTAGCTCGATTGTGTATCTTTCCATGGTTCAAATTGAGTTAGTCTGAAATTGAGAAATGTAAAATGAAATGCAGAAAAAAACTTGACGTTTAGGTGTGGTTCACATTCAACATCGGCCCTTAAAATTGAACCACCCTTTATATATATATATATATATATATATATATATATATATATATATATATATATATATATTTATATATATATATATATATATATATATATATATATATATATATATATATATATATATATATATGTATATATATATATATATATATATATATATATAAAAACTTGATATATATATAAATATATACATATATATATATATATATATATATATATATATATATATATATATATATATATATATAAACATATATATATATATATATATATATATATATATATATATATATATATATATATATATATATATATATATATACATAAATATTCATATATATACACCATTTAAACCTAATAAATTTACGCCAAATATTAAAATTCTAAGACACATTTCCTATTTCGAAAAAAAACGTAAACAAAATTATTAATCCGTCTTCATAAACATAATATCCTGTTATACGTACTAATCTATTCAATTTACCCGACCAGAGGGCAAATACCTGTTAAGCATAAGTAGGATACCAATTCGTTACTGCCAAACGTCGTAACTCGTAAGGTATTTTTATTATCGAAGACAAAATAAAATATAATTTTTGATAGCATTCCTCTTTCTTGAACTATACGATGGAGAAAAATCCCAACATTTTTACGTTACTCAATTCAAGTTTGTTATTTATGGCGAATGATTTATCTTTTCGATCAATTTTTATATCTATCGATTTACAATACTCAAATGTTTTCGTTTAAATTTATTTTTTTTGTTTAGCGTTGCGTATTAATACCCAAAACTTTGTTACCCAAAAGTTTAAAATGTACGATTTAAGTTTAGTTGTGAAATTCATAAAGTAAAAGGCAAATAGGGCATTATAACCTAGGATCTCCCGAACCAAATACCGCAATTTTAGTTATTGCCTCAATTTAGTTATTGAGCTCGGTCAATTTGAGGTTAATATTTAAATATTTAATGAAACACATAAATTATTTATTAACTAAAAACTTTAAATTATTTAAATTTTTCTTTTAAATGATAGCTTAACGGTTCTAAATTGTTAATAAACAATATTAATGCGACGATTATACAGGCCCGAACCGCATGAACGAGATCAGGAATTGTCATTAAATTCCTGATCTCGTGATTGAATAAAACTCGGTAAGTGTCGTCATTGTCGCGTTTGGGGCCATAAGAATCCTTAAAAATTATATGTCCCAAAAAACTAACTAATTTTTCCAAAATTTTGCATTTTTCGACATTAATTCTAATATTATGTTTACTTAAACGACTTAACACCCTGTATAACTTGTCTTGACAATCACTTTTTGCATCTTATCTTTATTTTTTATTTCTATCCATAATCGACTGGAAAACTAAAGGTGCACTTGATAGTTCAAATGATAATCTGGTATATTGGAAAAGGCCTTTATGAGTATTTATTGTTAAATATTGCCGGCTTAGTTCTGATACTAAGACTTGTTGATAAGATCCCAACAAATTAGTAACACAAAAATACTTACAATTTGATAATCCATCAAAAATATCCTCAATATTTGGTATTGGATTCTTATTTTGTCCGCCTTAAAATCAACATTAGGTAAATTTAACATTTTATCCATAATATTTCAAATTTTTAAGCTCATACAACAATGGAATTGAAATGTACTTAACTGAATAGAAGCCATCTAATAAATCATTTTTCCAATTTGGAACAAGCACTTCCAACCAATCTCTTCCAAGTAACGGTTCAAATGGACGCTTTGAATCGATAACCACCATTTTTAGACTGTACCACTGACTCTTAAAACTTACTCGAACCTGCAACTTTCCTTCGATCCCCACCGCTTCACCTGTATTAAAGTGGAGAATTACATATCTTTAACTTGACATCACTAAACTTGGAGCAATACATTTTTTTGTTAATAACTGTACCACAGGCTCCCGTATCAATTTCAAACTCAATATTATCTTGTTCCACTCTAAGCACTAATAAAGCTGGCGATAATGGTTGTATGTTAATAGAGTTGACGACCTTCATATCTTTATTCCGTTGTCTGCACATTGTTGATGTATGACCTTGTTGTTGATAAGTATAACAAGTCAAATTGACTGCTGTACATTTATTTCCATCATAAAATCTTCCGCATCTAAAACACCTATTGTATTTCTTTGATGGCCTTGATGGATACCGCTGGTATTCACGAATCTTTGCACTAAATGGGCTTCGACTTCGACTTTGATTTAATTTTACAGTTGAAATTGTACTAACTGTTTTTCTTCTTTGTACATATTAAACTGCGATTGAAGCTCCCTTGGTTGAATAGAATTAATAGCCATTTCCATATTGACAGCTACGTCACAGCATTACTCGAAATCATATTGCTCGTTATTAAGTAGCTTCTTTTTATTTTCTAAATTTCTAATACCTACTAATATATCCGTCAACGTTTCATTAACTAATCGGCTTTTAATTTTAGTATAATTTTATAAATCGATTTCTAGAAAATCTCCACAACTGCACGACTGCACAAATGTTGTTAATTTAACAATGCTCTTTTAGAACAATGCTCTTCTCTGCTCTTTTAATTACCTTTGGCTCAAAATGCCCTAGTAATACTTTCGATAACTGTTTAAATATTTAACTAGCTGGTTTATCCGGGAATATTAACGATTTCGTAACTATATAAGTTTCCTTACCTAATGCATTTAGAAACAGAAGTTTTCTCACTTCTGCCGTTACGTTATTAATTTTAAAATAAATTTCTATACGATCTAAATACGTTTCAAAATCCTCACCAGGTTCATACTCCTCTAACTTTCCACTGAAACTCTGGCTTTTAATTTCACTTTTCGGTTTCTTTTCATTTTCTGTATCCGACATTTTAATCACTTTTTCCATTTTTTTTTCTCACTAAATATATAATTACTACCAATACCAGTTTACAATGTTCACCTAATTTTTATAATTTGTGTTATCTTATGCCAAAATGAGCTTTGACATTCACAAAACTCCAACTGTATTTGAATATATATAACAGTTTGCTATTTATCTAACATCAATCATAAAGCTTAATTCAGATTTAAAATTGACATTTAAATCACTTCTTAGTAACTTTATGGAGTGGGTTGTACTCTTACTCTTACGGCTTCTAACATTTACGTTTTTCCAATAAATTCGGGTTTGATTTAGTTTTTGTTTATTACTGTGAAACAAATTTACGGACGGTCGATCGTTGATCGTTGAAGAGATCGGACGTGTTTTTGTCGATCTCTTCATTTAAAATTAATTTCATTTTATTTTTAGTTTCAATGTTTGTGTGTGTAAATATAAAGTGAAATAGTTAAAAAGTTTTAAGTGTAAATGTTTTAAAAGTGTGCATGTTCTTAGTGCAAAAGTTTAGGAAATAGTGAAGTGGATTGTGTACTCTGTCGCTTTCCCAGAGACCAAGTACTAATCTTTATTTTAATGCGAATTTTTATTTTAATAAATTTCTATGTTATGTGTATAGAAGGGTTATATATTGTAGTTGGTATATGGTATATATGGAAATGCATGGTAATGTATTGAGTTCATATTAAGGTATAACATGTATGTACAAAATTTTAGTATATAACAAAGGTTATGAATGATTGATTTTTTACTCTTGTAAAACTATCTTGTTCTTATATGACTACTCAATACATTTAAATGCATTTCATGGGCGAAATATTGTGTTACCTGTTTTTGTTTTTGTTTTGTGAATCTGTACAGTAATGTATGTAATATTATTATATACATGTTTCATTTATATTGTGCATGTATTGTTATGTACACCAAAAAAAAAAAAAAAAATATTAAATTTATTTTGTGTATATAACAAAAGAAGAATAGAAAAAGGAGAAAAAGTAAAAATTATAAAAGTGTCACCGTTACAGTAATTTTTAGTTATTTTGTTTTTAGTGCATGGTTATTTTATTCTCTTATATGGAGTTTTCCAATAAGAGGTTTCATTGTGATGTAGAAGAAGGAATGTTTTTTGAAGGAAATCAATGAATGTTTGTTTTAGTGTAGGGAGGAGGGGGGGGGATATCACCCAGATGGCCGTCACGGCTGCGCTTGCAGCACCATGTCGTTTTCATTGTATTTTCCATTACCAGTTTGCACATTTGTGGCTGAGTGTCCTCGATAACTTCACGAATTCCATCGTTAAGGTCCTGAATCGATTGTGGAGCATTGATATAGACCTGATCTTTCATGTGGCCTAAAGAAGGGGGTCTGAAGGTGTTAAATCACAGGATCTCGGTGGCCGGTTGTGATGGCACGGTTAGGAAAATTTTCTTGCAAAATTGCAATTGTTTCGCAGCTTGTGTGGCGCGTGGCGCGCTCTTGCTGAAAATAAACGTCGTCCACATCAATATTTACAAATTCCGGTCATAAAGGGTCATTAATCATGGCTCGATAGTGCAGTCCATTCACCGTAACAGTTGCATGGACCTATTTTTTGAAGAAGTAACACACCGCCAGCCCAAAAAACAGCACCAAATAGTGACGCGTTGAGGATGAAGCTTTGTAACAATCGTTCTTCGGTTTTCTGAGTCCCAAATGTGACAATTCTTCTTATTAACGTGACCTACGCGGTGAGAGTGGGCCTCATCACTGAAGATGATTTTTAGATGAAAATCCGGATCATTTTTGTAGTGATTTTTCACAGTTTCGGTGCGTTGTTGAGGCGTGTATCGTACCATTTTTAGTAGTGCCGTGGTTTTGCTTGTCGAATGCCAGGGGATGACAGCTTCAGAATTGACAGCTGCTCAAATAGCATGTAAATGTTAAAAAGTTGAATTATTTGTATAATTTTTGTATTTTTTTATGTTTTATGTATTTTACAATTTTTTATTTTTATATTTTTATATATTTTATAAGTTTTTATTTTAACTTTTAATTAAAAACTTCTAAATAAAAACTTTTTTTTTTTTTTAACTAGTTAAGTTTTAAATTTTTCATATTATTAAATTTTTTATATTTTTTTTGTTATATTTTTTGTCTTTAAGTTTTTTATATTTTTTGTATTTTTATATATTTTATATTTTTAGGTTTTTTATATTTTTTATATTTTTATATTTTTTATGTTTTGTATTTTTTTATATATTTTATAATTTTTATTTTTTATATTTGTTATATTTTTATACTTTTTATATTTTTTGTATTTTTCTATTTTCTATATGTTTAATATATTTTATATTTTTCATATTTTTATATTTTTAATTTTATTATATTTTGTTATAATTTTATTTTAATATTTTTTATTTGTTATATTTGTTATATTTTTGATATTTTTATAATTTAATTGTAAATTTCAAGCAGAAACTAATTCAATTTATTACAGCCTACGGCTAAGACCAATTAGTTAATTAATAGATTCTGTTTTCAGGGTACCATTGCAGATTACAGAAGATTGGCAGCATACTGGAGTTGCTGATAAGAGACGGCAGAATGCAGAGCAGTACAACAAAAATGTGATTGTCTTACACTAACAGTAGTTTGAATATTGGCTACCGGGCAATCGGACCAATTATGTCATAACTAACATACTTTTCCTTTCCCTAACCCACAAAAATTTACTAACTATTGGCCGCCAAGGTGTCTGTAACCGGGTCGATCTCAATAATTTAACTAGTATCCTTCCATATCCTTCCAAGTAAATGTAAAAACGGGTGTACTGTGGGCCCGGCGCTTTCCGGGATATCCTGCTTAATGCTTGGCAGTACATTCAAAATCAATCAATCAATCAATCAATTACTGTGAAACAAATTTACGGTTGTACCATAGAGGAAGTATATAGGAGCAGTTTCTTTCATATATTAAAATGGCATTCATTTTACCAACTAGCCTTTCTTTTAATATTTATACGGCTACTATAACGAAAAGAGACTATAACAACGCATTGTGGAATATAAATAGTAGGTTGTTATTTTATGTTAAATTTGTGTGAAAAAATAGATATTAAAATTTAACAAATGTGCTGTTAACTTCTTTTTTTGGTATAGTAGCTGGTCAATATTATAAAATAAGCTGTCCAGTGATATCAATAAGGTAAGATAACAAATTTGGTTTTGGTTTTTCTTTTATTTTTATATGTTTTAAATTTCACACTCTCTCTAATTTATATATCTTTATGCTCGAACGGTAAAATGAAGGACATTTGAATAAATTAACTTCACTTTACGAGGGTCATCTAAACGTCATTCAAAATCGGAATGTTCAATAGTATCCATAGAGCGTTCTGTGATGGTTAAAATTCAAATATCATGTATATTAAGGTAACGCACTTGTAAACCAATGCAATAATGTTGCAAAATAAATCCTTATAATCTACAAATAGGCTATTTGGCAAAGCACAGTGGCATTACATCTATGGAACCATTCCACATCGAAATTGGTTCATCATTTCTCATTACAACCAACCAATACTGACACCGATTTTACAAATTTAGTAAAGAATAATCCGGCAGCCACAAATGCTTATCTTGAAACTAATTTAAATGCTGATATTTATAGAGCGAAGTACCTTCAAGCAAACTACTTTGTATGTGATTAGTAGGTGTTATAAATAGTTCTTGATCATGGTGGTATGCTCATAGCTCTTCTATTGCTTTGTTCGGATTTAAACAATTTTAATTTCCTAATTTCATATTTCAATATCAATTGATTGAAATGCGTGTTTCTTATTCAATGACTTACATCATGATCTGCAACTTTTCGAAAATATTTTATTTAGTGCTATCGACATATTTGTTCCAAGTTCTTCTGTTATGAAAATGAATCGCTATAATATTTCGTTTAGCTTTAAGAAAAGCTTGATTAATTTAGGTAATTGCAATAAGAAATCTTATCGAAAATGGAAATAATTCAACATGGTTCTATTAAATTGACATTTCCTTTTTTATCTGAGGTTCAAAAAGGTTTGAAATAAAATCTGAAATAGTTTTGGAACATTGGTGATATGCGATTTTCCGTTAACAATATCTTGTAGTGAAGTTACTGGAATTAGTTATATGAATAAAGTCAACCAATTGGGTTCTTTCTTCCAGAATTCTAGTCTTATAGACTAGATAATGTTGATTCGAAAATATTTCGGATACAGCATAATATATTAGTTCAAATACTAATGTGTGTTTACATTGTATCACTTCAAAAGAATTTATTAAATATAATAATATTTAATTCGAACAACGGAATGGTTTATAGGGTATTTTTCTAGGTGTCTGGATTCTGGAAATCTTCTCATATTGTTCTTTTGATCTTAGTATCTGGTAAAACAAATGTTGTATTTAATTATATAGGCAATTCGATGGTGACAGAGATCCTTAAACTGTGTGATTCAATGGTTTGTGAATACATATCTTTCGGACTGACGTCGTTTATAGTTGGTGTTGGACTTTTTTTTGCGCTTCTGATAAATATTTTGAGATTTTTTATCTTGAATTAACTTGTTTTCCAATTTTTTTCTTGATACTAATTTCTACCACAAGCTTCTTTGAAATTAAGATGGACACTTCATAACTAAAGTTCATTCTTCAGGATTTTAGAATATGTTGACTTTAAATATTTCTTGGGAGTTGTGTTACGATTTCTCGTAGACAGAATTTATCTCCTCGTCCTCGACCCAGAACTTCTGCCGGCTAACCTCAGTCCTGAGGGGTGTATGGATTTGGCCGAGGTCCAAAGGAAACATTTTGGGCTGCGATCACATTTGTATCACCACAATAACATGCACATACACACCATTCGACAATGCATCGATCTCCCTGATCAGTTAATTAAACTATTTACACACTCATGTTAATGTTATTGCATGAACATTAGAAATAGTTTATTATTTCTAATTTTACCTTACACAGGATACAATAATAGCACAAAATAAATAATATTTTTTTCTTTTTACATGTTAAATTGCCAATTCGTTACGGTATACAATGCAAGTTTGATCTTTGAATTTTGTTTCTTTAAAGTGCACGTTCTCTAGTGATTTGTTCTCGATCCAAATCAACTCCGTCGCGGTTGCAGAGCTCTCCCCGGCCGTTCGGTAGCAGCTTTATGCAGATCTAGCTCGAATGATTGGGTTGGGAGTGTTGGGGGAAAGTGAGAGGCTTTGGTGTTGACCAGTTATCCTGGTCAAAAAGTTAAATGGTAAATCACGGTTGTACCTGGAGGCTCGAAGGGTCAACGAAAAGATGGTTAAGGACGCCTATCCCGTTACCGCTAATCGACGGTCTTCTGAGTCGTTTGGAAAACACGTCCTTCATTACTAATTTGGATTTAAAGGATGCCTTTTGAAAAATTCCACTCGACGATGATGCTAAAAGTAAGACTGCGTTTGCGGTGCTGGGTAGACCTCTTTAGCAATTCACAGTTATGCCCTTCGGGTTATGCAATGCGCCGCAGAGCATGTGCCGGTTAATGGATCGGGTGATTCCTCATGAGTATCACGACAAGGTTTTCGTCTACTTAGACGATCTTCTTGTAACGTCAAGTGCGTTTGAGGAACACCTTACCTTGCTGCGCTTAGTTGCCGAGCGGTTGCGGTGTGCCAACTTAACAATAAATGTAGAAAAAAACCACTTCGTCTTAAAGCGTATTAAATATTTGGGATGTTTGTAATTGGTGAAGGGTACATTAGGGCGATCCCGAGGAAGTGGAGGCGATTACGAACTTTACTACGCCAACGACGATTCGTCAACTTCGTCGCTTTCTGGGGATGAGTGGGTGATATCGTCGGGTGGGTGGTATCGTTGGTTTATCGCCAACTATTTTACAATTGCGGCTCCGCTTACTGATTTATTGGAAACCATATGGAAAAAAAATCATTCGGAATCCAAATGCCGATACTGCGTTTAACGAACTAAAGAATGCCTTAACTTTCGCTCCGGTTCTAACGCACGCCGATTATTGTTTGCCTTTCTATATCCAGGTTGCTGCTTCGACAAGAGGAATCGGGGGGCGGTACTTTATCAGATCCAGGACGGATCTGAACATCCCATAGCCTTCTATTCGCATAAACTCAACTCTACCCGGCGCAAGTACAGCATTACTGAACTGGAATGCTACGCTGCTGTACTGTGCATGAAGAAATTTCGTTCTTTCGTGGAACGGTTTGAGTTCACAACTATTACTGACCATGCCAGTCTGTGTTGGCTGATGAGCTTGTCAGACCTGTCGAGCCGATTAGCCAGGTGGAGCTTGAAATTGCAGGGCTTTAAAAAAAAGCAATGAGAGACGCTACAGCTGGTGCTTTATGTGAATTTTGGGAAAAAGACGTGTTTCATATGTTCGGGGTTCCTGAAAAAGTACCGACCGACAATGTAATTCAGTTTAAGTCTGTGCAGTTTAACCAGTTGTTGGCTATATATGGAGTGCAGCCAATTAGGACACCATTTTATTCACCGCAGAGTAATGTTGCTGGGCGTATCAGTCGTATTGTGGTGTCAGCATTCCGTGCCTATCTAGGATCACGACACAGGGTTTGGGATCAGTATTTATCTACGGTAGGAGCTACTTTGCGAAACGTAATCCATGCATCTACTTCCTTTGCTCCTCACTTTGTGGTGTTCGGTCAGCATCGAATCGGACATGGCTCCGAATACCGGTTTTGGGGGCTACTCCAATGTTACGATAATAGTGATAGCCATGCGTTTACTACTGCGGATCGATTAGATGGATTGCGAGCACAAATTTTACATCATTTACGCGTGGCTTATTTGAAAGGCGAACGCGTATATAATTTCTCTAGTAGAAGACGTTTCTTGACCGTGGGACAATCGGTCTTTGTCCGCACTTATGTTTTAAGTAATGCCGTCCGGAAATTTTCTTCTAAATTAGCACCGAACTTCGTACCAGCCGTCGCGGTTGAGCAAATTGGACAGGTTGCCTTTTGCTTGGCCAATCCAACCGGCCAACCCCTGGATGTGTATCTCTTCCACGATATTCGAACGTAAAAACACGGGATTCTTTTCGGCGAATTTTATTTTAGGACCGTTCGATTCTTATTTTTGGGTGTTAGCCCAACTTTTGAGACTCTGAGGGTCTAGGTCTTATCTACGTTTGTTACGTGGCCACGTCGCATTTTTTTTTGTTAGCTAAACAAAAAAAAGGTTCGAATCCCCAACCTTAACGTGAAACGTAATAACGAATTAGAACAAGATAAAATACATGTTGTGTATGGTTAAAAACACAAAAAAAATTAAAAAAAATAGAGTGGTGATGGTTTTTTTTGAGAATTTTTGCTTGGCCTCTTGGCTATTGGATGTTGAACGAGACTGATCGGAAACAAAAATATATAAAAAAAAACTAAAATTCTAAATAAATCAAAAATCTGTCTAAGAGAAGGAATATGTATTCAAATATCAAGTTCGTTATTTCATTTCGAGAGGAAAAAACTAAACTCGCTCCACGTTAAAGAAAACGTATAAGAGTAGACACAAGTGGAAAAAATTAACTCAGAAACAAAAAGTTTGTTTGAAGTGAACACGTGTCTAAGTTCCCCGGATATATTACTCGGTGGAGAGTAAGAAACTCAATATTAAGTCGCACGGCAATCAACTAGTATAGTGAAACGATCCTGTATTTCAAGGATCCACGATCCAAGCATTTTGGAATTGTTAATCTTAATTTCTACCTGGATTTGGGCATTAGGCCGTGATTTTTTCCAATCTTTTGTGGGGAACATTGTAGGTACATTCTGTACCTACAATGATGAGCAGGGTTGGGCGTTTTACATGTAAAATACGTTTTCTCCATTTTACATGTAAATAACGTAAATTACAAAAAAAAATGTGTATTTTACAAAAATATGTAAATTATATTTAAAAAACGAGAATCCGTACAGAAATAGTTTAAAATATTGAATAAATGATACAAACATTTGTTTATAAGAATAACTTGCATTAGAAAATCCAATTAAACATTTTATTTAAATGGTTAATCATAATTATTTTCAACTTTTAGTTATCTACATTGAGACTATAAAAATCATCTATCCTTCTACAATGCCATCTGTTTACGTCTTAAACTAGTTCTTATATTCGACAAAATAAACAACTAGTGACATAGTGCCATCTAGCTACATTTGAATAAACTAAAATAAAATATTTTTAAGAGTGCATATTTCTTTCGATATGTAGCGGAAAACTAATTGCAATTTGACGTTTAATCATAAATAAAATAATTCTCTGCAGTGAAATGAATGAAGTGAATCTATACTCGTTTGACTGGCTTTTAAATTTAAATCTTTATTAATTTCAAACAGGACAAAATCAACCAAATTATCACTACCCGTCTCACCCTCATCAAATAAATGTATGCCTGAAATTACTAGCCCTATTCTATCCATTCGATAAAATGCCTATGCATTATGCCTTTGATGTCCAGTGTAGTAAAGAGGTAGCGAATATGATTATCGAATTTAAGCGTAGAACTGTAGTGAATTTTATTAATTCAATTTAATTTTTCTTACTCTAATTACAATTAATAATTTTTCATAACCTAAGTTTGCAGCAATACCATTATACTAACCTTACCATAGAATTAATACTAGATAAATTGATTAATACATTAATAATTAAATTTGGGAAAAATATTCTTTTTGAAACCCAGCAGTTCCATTCAAGGAATTCCATATGCTAACTCCTCTCACGAAAAACGAAGCGTTCATCAAATTACATTTATTGATAGCAGGTGTCAAAATTTCATTGTCAAAATATTTCTTATCATAGGAAAGTTGCACTTTATTTTACATTTTTACATATGTACAAATATTACAATAAATAAACACAAATACACTACACTGTAGTATATAGTCAATTTTTCTTTAATTAAGAGATTTGGTAACAGATGGCGATAATTGTAATGAAAAAGTTGATTTATATTTTACAGTATGTATAAAATAATCGTTTACATTTTACATGCATTTTACATGTAAAAAACCCAGTAAATTACATTGTGTAATTTACACGCCCAACTGTGGTGGAGAGTAAGAAACTCAATATTAAGTCACACGGCAATCAACTAGTATAAACGATCCTGTATTTCAAAGATCCACGATCCAAGCATTTTGGAAATGTTAATCTTAATTTTTACCTGGATTTGGGCATTAGGCCGTGATTTTTTCCAATCTTTTGTGGGGAAACTTTTTACATTGTAGGTACATCCTGTACCTACAATGATGAGTGGTGTAGCCCAAAATTTCTAGAAAGTGCAGTTAAAAAAGAATAATAAATATTTTAATAGTGTCTTTATTATTGTTCTACTCCCCTATATGCCTTGAGCGAAACTACAATTTGTTTTCCTTTATTACTTGCCGATTAAAATTATCGCTTCTATTTGTTTTTGCTTTGTAAATCGTTTTTCAATGTTCATCAAAACGGGACCCAGAATCGGAATAGTTTTAAAATGTGATTTCTGCAAAATTCTTTAGGAGATATAACTCCTAGATCACAATGCTGAATAGTTTGACGAGTAATGGTAAAGTCTACCTTTTATTCTTGACAAATGATGGTCAAAAATTGTCATGAAAAATTTATTGGTATAAAAAATAACATTTTTCTCGTTGACCGCAAAATTGCTGCACCTAAATCCAAACTCTCAGTTTGTAATGAACAACTTAATAGTAATGGAATTGCAAAAATGTGTGCATTAAATTTTTTATTGCAGATTATAATTGAGTTGCGCTCAAAGGTGCGATAAAACCGCTATGTGATTTCTTCTAAGGCAATCAAATCTATACCTTGCAACACCAAAACAAATAACGATTCATGCCGCTGAATTTATCTCGACAGATACAACTGGTCAGATAGAAACAATTAACCTAGTAAATAGTTCGCCACATGCTTCAATATTTTTTTTGTATACAACAGCCTAATACATTGCATTTCGGCCCGCTGCAATTTGTTAAGTTTTGATCTCCAGTTTTGAGTCTACGTAACCTCGCAAACAAAAACTCTTTCGACTACAGAAAATAATAGTGTCAAGTATTGGATGCAAACGTGGATAGTTTTTACCCTGTGCAAAATATTTTTTTGTTTTGTTTTGAGATTAATTTTCACTATTGGACCTTTTGGCTTTGTGCAATTAGACGTAGTCCCGATATATTTTCCGATAGATACCTAAAACTTCCAATATTTGTTCTATTGTTATTTATTTATTGAGTGTGTGTGTGTGTTTGCCAGTTTGATTTTCGTCATTACTCATTATTTTGCATGTACCATACATGTATAGTAGCTATTTGGATTTATTTATATATTATGTATGCTCTAGAATCTGAACGTAAGATCTTTGTCATATATAGTTTATTCCATTTTGGTTTAAAAAAACTTTTGCTTCCTAAGACAATTTTATTTGTATGTAAATTTTTTTCTTCTAATATACGATTTGGTTTGGTATACACAAGAAGATGTTTTCAACATCATCGATATACGAGTAGCTGTATAATATGTAGAGACTACAAATTCAATTTTTCATTTTTAATGTAAGGAGACAATGTCGGAAAAAGAAATTGGTAAGTTGTTGGTGTTTTCTAGTTTTTCATTTTTTTTTTGTGATGCTGTAAAATAGGAAAATTTGATTGAACAAAATTATAGTCAAATTTAAGGAAGGATATCCTCTTGGTGATATTAAAATAATTTAAATTGAAAAACTTATTGAACCTAAAGAAGATTTTCCTTTTCGATATTCTTTTATTTTTTTATTTTTATTTTTTTGTAATGTTAAGGGTCATTGTACATAATTGGTACATGTATTTTTTTCTTATTGATCGTAGATATTAAAATGGTATTTTAATTTTAATTATAAATGATTTAAAAAAAAATACCATCGAGTGATAAGCATTCCTGATTTTATTACGACCATTAATAAAAAACATGTTCGTTCTTTTTATTTTAAGCATGAAGAGCGATTTTGGTGAAATGGTCGAGTGGACACTTATAAATCATATAAAAACCAATTTTATTGATTATCGCCATCACTCATTCGATATTAATCAATTTAACGCTTAATGAAAATCGAAAATGGAAAATCGAATTTTTTCCATTTATACGACAAAAAAAAATATTTGATTTCGAGTTATGTTCTTGATTCAGTTTGTGACCAATTTTAGTTGATTAATAATTCTCCCTAAATCTTTTGCAATATTCATTTAATTTAATGGGATTCAATAAAATCGAAAATAAAAACAAAAAATCGAAATATATCGACGAATTGTATATTTTCCGGCTTTTCCTTTTTTTATACGTTGAAATCAGTAATTTGGTATAAAATCGAAAAAAAAGAAAAATTCTTCAGAATATTATAAATTATTAAGGTTTGGGAATAAATTGATCTTTCAATTATGATTATAAATTTTAGAAATATAATTTGGTCCTTCACTGAAATTTTAAAGATAAAACATCTTTTTGACAGGGTTCGTTGATTTTTGTATATTCAATACAAATAAGAATTTTGTATTACATTCAATGACCGGTGATACTTATAGGGTTATAAGCGGGTGCCTTCCGAAATTTAACAGCTTTTCTTTTACAAAATATGAATTCCTATTTATGTTTAGATACCTTAGTGTTAGGTATATACATTAAGGCGATTGTGAATATACAAATCAATACAAACCTTTATCCAAAATAACTTTTTTGTATTCAAATAAACAAAAATGCACATTGTATGTTAACCGGAACTAAGATAAATTTGTGAATTATTGATGTGCAAAAAAAAAAAAACAAAAAAAAAACGGTGATTTTTTTGGTTTGTAAAATATTTCAGATATTGTGAAATCGTACATTGTTGGTTTACAATTTTAAAGATAACACCGGGCTACACTATGTATGTCGTTTGGTTGTTGAAGAATTTGTATAAAAACTACATTTGACGACTAGCTGTACCGATATCATATTCTTTTAGGAACTGGAATAACTGGCTAATATTGAACGTGGACCATTTTATATAATACTAGATTACCTAGGTCGATAACCACTACTGCTTTGTTTTTAGTTATTACGGCTAAACACAAAGTTTAAAAGTTTTTAAAAAGTTTTTAAAAACTTTTAAACTTTGTGTTTAGAAGCAGATCTAACATCGAGTATTCTAAACCTTATTTTCGCAGATAAAATTTCGCAGATAAATAATAGCAGGCAAAATAACCGAATAACAAAAAAGTCGAATGTTCTTTCATAAATTGTTAATAAAATCACTGTAAAGTAAGGACGTAAAAAATAATTGCGCAGATAAAAATATCGCAAAACACAAATATCGCAAAACAAAAATATCGCAAACAAAAATATTATTAACCATAAATATCGCAAAAAAATATCGTTTTAAATTTACAAATAAAAATATTGCATATGTTATCAAAAATGCTATCAAAAATTGTAAATTTATTTCCTACCTGAAATGAATTTTTTTTTTGTGTCCTTGTGAGAAAACTAAATTTTTGTGGTAATTTCGCATAATTATTCCTTTTTTGCTATCTTTAGGAAATATACATTAGTCCCTCGCAAAGCACGGTTGGCTTTTGTTGGCGAAT
>OY744476.1:106285325-106330934 GCA_963556175.1 Tipula confusa | reverse complement strand
TATCCACTGGCTCACATTCATGTCTTCTCACGCCATTTACATGGATGCAAAATTTTTTTTCAATAATTGATCTCGTTTTTATAACCAAATTCCAGTTGCACGAGAGGATCAATATAAAACAGCAATAAGCACACCCTTTGGAATGTTTGATTTCAGTTGCATGTCTTATGGTACAAAAAATGCAGGTCAAACATTTCAATGATTGATTGATGAAGTAACGAAAGATTTACCTTTTTTTGCTTACGTCGATGATATTCAGGTTCCGAATAAAACATCCGACGAACACTTAAAATTATTATAAGTGTTTATCAGATAACGATCCGCTAATTTTTTTATTTTTTAGTTATTATGGTTTTTATTGGAATATTTCGTAACTTGACTCGAAATTAGATTAATTAGATCACTTTTTATGGAGGTTTTTTTAATCAAAGTATACGTTGATAGTCTGGCCATCATCGAAAGCCTATAAACAACATCATGGCCGAGATAAATGCCATTGAAACGTTCATATTGGAAAATATCATTAAAAATTTTGACTATTGGATCGACGTTTGTAAATCCAGTCGTGGTTAATATTTGAGTGATATCAGTTTTCGTACCTAACTTGATTTTAAAAATAATTATTTCTAGTTTAAGTTAGCCTTTATTTTCCAGCGTCTTAATTGGACAATATATGTATATTGGTTCACATATATAAACATGTGAATCGATAATAGATTTTCAAAAATATAGGAGGGGACCGAAATTCATGTGTGCCTAGGGCCCGAAAAGGTCTTTATGCGGCACTGGTCCTCAATATTTATCTGCCGTTGTGGATCAATGTCACTTGGTGATAATAATAATTCTCATTTTACATGCATACAATTTTAACAAATAATTAATAATATTGTACAGTGCACCATTAAACTGTCCATAACAGGTTTATTGAAAGAAGCAAATATTTGATAACAAAGAAACTCCTGGAAGAAAACCGCCTAAATCTATTTCACGCTGAAAACATCCTTTTGAAAAGTCACTTTAAAGAGTGCTATTGTATATTGGAAGTTTATAAACTTCTAAAGTATATAATTAGCAATAGTTAAGTATGATACCGAGCTGTCTTCATGATTATTGTTTTTGTCCTCCTGAATCACAATTCACTAAGGCATTTCTATTTTTAGAATTTGGTATCGATTACGCAGGACCTGAACTTAAAACACTGTTAGTTCAAATACGAAGGAAACTAAATGCTAAATTCACATCCAATCTATTCAAACAAATATAAACAATCAATCATGCTACCACAATTTTTAATTGGACGACCGATCACAGAAATTATGCAAGCAAAGTTTGAAACCAAAATATTGTTGCCTAGCTAGAGATGTTCCTGTTCTATACTTAATATGTTGTTCTAAAATAATCACATTTTTGAAAAAAATTTACTTTAGTGTTGTAAATGTATCTATCACAGAGGAACTATCACATTTGTATGAAAGTTGTTAATGATAGTGTATAGACAACATGTAGTGTGTATAGAAAACAACATGTAGTGTATAGTCATTGATATTTTTCTGATGTCATTAACTTTATCGAATATAAAGTGCCAAGACAAACCAAATTCATTGTTAAGAAACTAAATGCTTCATGCAAACCAGAAAAGATAAAAGACTACCTTTTGAAGAAGCAAAATAAAATTAAAAAAATTACACAGCTTCTAAAAATAGGTAACAAATCACCGCTTCCATTATATATGCTATCTTTTGAAAGAACAGACTACATTAAAAATATTTATGCAATCAGCGAAATACTCCATATGAAAGTGCAAATAGAAGCAGTTAAAAAATCTAAACTGATTCCCCAGTACAAAAAGTGCCAAGTCTACGGACACACAAAAAATTTGTAATAAGCAGCCGAAATGCGTGGAATGTGTAGGCAAAAACCATACGGTCAAATGTACGAAACAAAAAAATACTCCACCAAAATGTATCAACTGTGGAGAGGCACATTCAGCCAATTACAGAGGTTGCATTGTTATAAAAGAGCAGTAAAAAATTCGCGAAAGAACTAGGAAGATTTCATTAAGTACCAGGCCAGGAATCAACTCAGCCTCAAAAAGAATACCCACAAAGTTAAGGAGACACCAAACATTAAACAAGCTATCAAGAACTAATCCAAATGTAACATATGCTGATGCATTCACTATTGGAAGTTTGAGATGACAACATATTTCTGTTTCAGTTAATGATTCAAATAATAACCAAACTAATAAAATACTTTACGAGATTGTTAAACGAATTAGTTCACAAGAAGAAACGCAAAAAAAAGACCTCATATCAATCTTGCAAAGGCTCACATTACTCAAAAAAAGTCAAACAGTATGAGAGGTAGCCTCTCTTTGCTAATTAACATGGCAAATAATTTAAAAATTCTTGCATGGAACTGCAATGGTATATTGCAATGACAAAATGAAATACAATTATTTCTTGATTTAGAAAAAATAGATGTTTGCTTATTATATGAAACACACAAAAATCCATGGCTGCAAAATTCACTAGCAGTACCTCCTAATAATAATGATGATTTAAAAAAAAAATATTAAATACGATCTGCAACTAAAATTTGAAAGTAAGGAAATACAAGCAATTAACGTTAGCATTAATACAAGCAACCGCAAAACAGTGGTAGCCGCAATATATTGCCCACCTAGATATAACATCAAAGAGAATGCTTATAGAAATTTCTTCAAGCAGCTAGGTGAAAAATTCATAATCGGGGCTAACTTCAACGCTAAATATACAGACTGGGGATCAAGACTAACAACAACTAAAGGGAAAGAGCTTGATCGAGCAATAATTAAATACACCTACAACTGGCTCAGACATCAAAGTAAGTTATCAAACCTAATGTTAACAAATAAATATACTGACTGGAAAAAAATTAGGAATGAACTAAACAATAGCATCATTTTAAACACACAACTTTCATCAGAAAAAACATTAGAATACAGCAGGCAGCATGGAAAAGCACTAATACAACAAACAAATAAATAGGCAAACGCTACCCAATGGAAATTAAATCGCTAGTTATAGAGCAGAGAAGTGCCCCACCGGAATGGTAACGTACACGAGACCCAGCCGTCAAAAAAAGATTAAATAATTGAACACAACAAATACGCAGATAAATACGGGAATTCAAAATTTGAGTATTACGAACTGCTAAAGTCATAAATGAAAATATGGAGCATACTATACGGTGTCAGTTTCCGAATGTGGTATCAAAGGACAGTAAACAAATTATTCGGGGATATAAAGCCGAAATTCATATAAAATCGAGTACTTCAATTTTTCTTAAGTCATATGCAGTACCGTTGCGGTTGATAGAAAAAGTGACAGTCGAGATTAATCGGTTAGTAAGTGATGGTATTTTAGTTCCTGTTAACTATTCCAAATGGGACAGTCCCGTAGTCGTAGTCCCAAAGTCAAATGGGGATATTCGTTTGTGCACTGATTTCAAAGTCACAATAAATCCATTAATTCACATGCAACATGCATCAAAAGTCTGCAATTGTTCATATTTTAGTGTGCTCGACTTGTCGGATGCTTACCAACAAGTAGAAGTCATCGCAACATTTACTAACAATCAATACCCATCGTGGTCTGTTTCAATTCACTCGTCTTCCGTTTGGGATTGCAAGTATACCTTCCATGTTTGAGTCTATTATATACCAAATTTTAGTTAATTTAAAAAATTTGTACAGCTATTTAGACTTATTTTATAAAAAAAACAAAAGTTGAATATTAAGGTCATGTGTTGTCAAATAACATCAGTCAGCCAAATCCAAAAAAAGTTCAGACTATAGTCGATGCTCCAGCTCCTAAAAATTTCACAGAGCTGCAATCCTTTACTGCCGGAAGTTTTTCTACAATTCCGATTCTACTATCGGAAATTTTTCCCCAATTTGTCTAGCGAATTAATGGATTTTTTTGCGTTAGTAAATAAGGGTAAATGCGAATGGTCAGATCGGTTGGAAAAGTCTTTTAAGGCAGCAAAAATGTTAATAATTAGAAATAATGTCTTGAAGTTATTTGATCCAAATAAACCGATAGTAATTATATATCCACAGATGCCAGACCATATGGAATTGGCGCTTTTCTCTCGCATTGCAATAATGATGAGGAAGAGCCTGTAATGTTTGCGTCTTGTACGCTGCCGGCAGCTGAAAAAATGTATTCTTAGATTCACAGAGAGGCCTTAGCTATCGTATATGCCGTCAACAAATTCCATAAATACTTATACGGCAAATAATTTACTATTTATACCGATCACCAAGCTTTGAGAGAAATATTTCACCATAAAAAAAATATTCCAAGTATCGCAGCAGCACGATTGAAACGATGGTCAATTATTCTATGGATGTATAGTCCAGGATCAAAAATGGCGAATGCTGATTGTCCGTCCCTATTGCCGAATAAAAATAGTACAAACATTAAAATACATATTAATTCAATTAATGTGTCCTCTGAAATACCCATCGACATCGATCAAGTCAAAGAAACTATGGTTCATGATACAATTTTGAATGAAGTTCTGGAATATATCAAAAATGGATGGTCAGAGTCAATAAGTGTTGATGTAAAACCGTATAAGATGAAAAAATCTGTATTGAGTTGCGATAATGGGTGTGTATTTTATGGAAATCGATTAATAATTCCAATAAGTCTTTGGCAGAAAATTTTGAATTTATGACATCAAAGTCACAAAGTTAAAATGAAAATGCAAATTCGGTCCTAATTCTGGTGGCCATCAATAGACAAAGAAATAGAAATAGAAAAATTTGTTTGAGAATGTGAAATTTGTCAAAATACCTTAAATTAACCTAAGGAACACATAAACTCTAGCTGGCCAACCACTTAATTTCCGTTTGAACGTATGCATTTGGATTTCTTCCACTTCGGAGGTTATTCATATTTGTTGTTAGTAAATTCTTACAGCAAGTTTGTAGAGATTCAATTCATGCGTAATACTACATGTCAAAGATTGTTAATTTTTTTTAAATTTTGGAATTGCCGTCTGAAATTGTTACAGATAACGGTTCCCCTTTCGGGTCTTACGATTTTAGAAATTTTTTTGAAATAAAAATGTGGGTAGTATGGAGGACTATGGAGTAAGAATGATTTATAAATAATAACCTTTATACTTGTAATAAAGTACCATAATTATTTGTGAAGATACAAATTAATATAAAAAGAAGATAACTTAGAGTTAAACAGGAAGGAGCTTACTCCAGCATAAGAGACGCTAAAGAAGAAGTCCCGCCAGGGAGTGTCTTAGAGCCATTTCTTTTCGTACTGTTTACAAATGACTTACCGCAGACGAACAACTACCGCCACGTTTGCAGATGACACAGCAATTCTAGCTGTTGGTGACACAATTAGTGATGTCACATTCAAACTAGCCATAAATGATATACAAGATTGGCTAGCTAAGTGGAGAATTAAAGTGAAAACAAAAAAATTAACTTCTTGCAATTTTGTACTGTCAGTACAAAGTCTTTAAGAAGATTAAAACTTGAACTTGAACAATCAGATAATTTGGCCATAAATTAGTATTGTAAGTCATTGAATTTACTATTACCATATTTTTTATGTCCTATTTCTTGTTGACAGACATATTTGTCTAATTAAATCTCCCAACACGACACCAAATTTATTAAACATTGAAAAAAACAATCTTTGACATTTTTCTCCATATTTTCCATGTCCCATTTAAATAAATTATAATTAATTTTTACCATTGGATTAGAGCTGTCTACCTAATTCAAAAATAAGAAGCAAAAATAGTTTTGGAAAAAAACGACGGCCAATATAAATCAAACACTATCTTAATTGTATCTATACACAATATTATACATCCAATCGACTTTGTGAGGCTAAAATTATAGTTGTGTGTGTGTGAGCTTTGTTTGTTGTTTCTTTTAACTAAACTAGTAGTAAATTAGTTTCCTGTCATCAAATCAAACTATATATACGAGTATAGAATTCAACATTATAGTTAAGTAGGTTGAAGTTGAATACAAGTTGATATCATTTTCTCAAACAACCTCTTTCGATACAAAATATAGATATATATATAAGTTGTAGTAAGTATTAGGTATACACATACATACATTTCCTACTTGGAAAATTTATGTCAACTTACATAAATAAAATTATATACTGTATGTGAGTGCGTGTGTGCATGTATATAGATATATAATATATGTTTATCTCAGCAGAAAAAATAAAAGAAAAATTGTTACATTTTATTGTTCTTTGAAAATTAGTTTTTTGTCACGCACAAAATTGATTCAATTGAATTGAAACTCTCTTAATATTAACCGTTTCGTGTTGTATATAATGCGGCTAAGTTTTCTCCTTTCATTACAAATGAAAATTTGTAATGATTTATGTTACTCGTATCCATACGCAAACCCACATATTATATCATACAAATATACGACAAAGAATGGTTGAAAATAGTTTCTCAAGTTGAAATTGCCCCTTAGTGGGGAGATATACTATTATTTATGTGTAATGCCATTAATTTGGTTCCAATTAATTTAGAAAATTGAGTGATGAGCTTAAATGGAATTGGGAAGTTACGTATAAATTTGTTTATTAATTATATTCTTACATTCTAATTAAGTGTGTTGATGAATATAGATAATAAAGACCCTAAAGTCGTTTTTTGGGATTTGTAATTTAGCACCCAAAACAGCAACAACATCTAATTTACTACTATCTATGTGTCGAACATTCTGACAGCAATCAAAAGAAGAATTACGTAGTTGGATTGTCGTGAAGTGCTTTATAACTTAATTAACAAAAAATTTCAGTGAAAATCTAGGTTATCCTAAATATGTGGCTAGTAAACATACCAATTAACTAAACAATAAAATTGTGCTAATCATTTTAAAAAATTTAAAATTTAATACAGTCAATAGGTTGTATTTTTTAATATATATCTGCGTACGGCGGGAACACGCAGGCTATTTATAAAATATCTGGGATGACGCTGAATATGGCACAAAAAAAGTTCAGTCAAAACTAATGCACCAGTTAAGATGAAATACACTTTTTGATTTATTGATTGATTGATTTAGAATGTGCGACTTGTTCCAGACACCATGGCAGCCAATAGTTAGTAAATTTTTGTTGGGGTAGGGAAAGGAAAGGTATATCAGTAATGATAGAATTGGTCCAGTTTCCCGGTAGCCAATACTCGAACTACTGTTATCATAAGACAATCACACTTTTACTGAACTGCTCTGCTTTATAGAATCTCCTGTCAGCATCTCCAGTGTGCCGCCGTTCAGCTGTTATCTGCAATTGTTTCCTGAAAACAGAATCTATTAATTAACTAATAGCTCTTAGCCGTACGTTGTAACAAATTGGACTTTAAGTTTAAACCTGAAATTTACAATTAATTAATTTATTACATTTATAAAAATATGAAATTATAAAAATTATAAAATAATATATATTAGATTTTATAAAAATTAATTAAATATTACAAATCAATTGAATTTACCGCTCTAAGACAAATACGTCATATAATCGCGGAAAAACTAATTTATATACATTTTACTTGACATAAAACTTTGAGGGGTCGATCGATGATCGTTGAAGAGATCGGACGTGTTTTGTTCGTTCTCTTCAAATTAAAAATTAATTATTTGTTTTTCGTGTGTTTTTTGTTTGTTTTTTTTTTCGTTTTTTTCCGCATCAGTGTGTGTTTGTGTAGTTCTGGGATGGTGAAATGGAATATAAGCTCTGTCGTTTTCCCAGAGATCAGGGAATATTTTTCATATTTTTCCCACTAATATATGTGTTTGTATTAGTATAAATCGAGCATCCGATTATCATTCACATTATATCAAATATAATTATATATAGAGTGAGAGAATATTATTTTACTGTTCCATTATACGATTTATAGTATGTTTATTAACAGATTCTACTTTTATTTTCGTTGTTTAAAGAGTAGTCCAGTAGGAGTGTCCTTTATTGATTTATTAATCATTGTTGGTCACTATAATTTTGTACACGTTTCGCGATTGCATTTTCAAATTTTGAACTGTGTGGTTGCATGAACGTTGTAGTAATTTGTGGTATTTTTTTAAATTTTGGTTGACTACCAAATTATGGCTGATAAGATGCTATAGCTGTTGCGTTTTGTTAAAGGTGATTTAGTGCAAGGTGAGTAAATTGATAACAATGGATGTGTTGTGTGAGTGTGTATGTATGTGTCTGTTGCGTAAAGGGTCTTGTGTTTGGGGACTACATTTGATTAGTCGATGGGATTGTTGTTTTATTATTTTGTCACCGGTCGTATGGAGATGGTTGAGATATTAGTTTGGACACGCCGCGGTCTTGGGTTCGTTCCCCACCACTGACAGGAACGCCGTGACAGGATGTGTGTGATATCGTTCGTTGGGCTGACCTTCCGGCAGCGGTCGCGGGTTGTGAGGAAGTGGTCTGAGGGGTCTTGTGGGTGATCTCGGTGAACGGTCGGTAAGGTTGTTGATTTTTTAATGTTTTAACTGGGTCATCATCTGGTGGAAGTGGTCGTGCTTTTTTTAGGCTGACAGTTTTCTAGGTTATGTATTCCAGTTTCAGTTGGTAGTGTGGCTTGGGGTTTGTGCTTTGGGCAAAAGTAAATTGGTACTGGTGTGTATTTTAAGTTGGATGCAGGATTTATTCGCTGACCTTAGATTCGTTTCGGTGGTTGGTTGGCCTGCATTGGCTCCGTAACTTTTTGTCATTTTAAGGGATCCTGATGCCTTGTTTTGATGTGGGTATGTTGTTTTTCCTGTCAATTGATGCTTCTAGGTTTTTTTGGAGTGTCATCTCCGATTGTCCTGTCAAATGTTTTTGGCCCTGGTATAGAGCGTAGAAATCCAGCTAAATGTCATTATCAATTTTTGGGGAACCGTGTTGATAGTTTTTGTCGGATTTTGATTTCACCTGATCTGGTTTTGGCGATTTCAGATCTTATTACAGTTTTTTTGCCCCTGTGTCGAAAGGGATTCTTAGGATCATTTTGTTATTTGTTCGATACTTTATGGTGGGTATGCTTGAGAGGCACTAGTTGTAAGATTTGCGTCGATATTGTGAAGTGTTCTTTGTTTTTGTGGTGGTTCAAGCGAGTATCAGAACATAGTGTCGGTAGTATTGGTTGAACTGGCCTTGCATATTATTATGTGTTATGTTATAGTGTTATAGCATTGTAATATTGTTGTGTTATTATATTGTTGTACTGTTCTATTTTTATATTTATATATTTTTATTTTTTTATATTTTGATATTTTTATATTTTTATGTTTTAATGTTTTAATATTTTAATAAATGTAATAAATTAGTTAATTGTAAATTTCAGGCAAAAACTAATCCAATTTATTACTTGCGGAAATTATATTATTATATTATCAATTAATTAATTTGTAATTTCAGATTAAAAATTAATTCAATTTATTACAACCTACGGCTAAGAGCAATTAGTTAATTAATAGATTCTGTTTTCAGAGAACAATTGCAGATAACAGATAAATGGTGGCACACTGGAGTTGCTGACAAGAGAGTCTACAATGCAGAGCAGTAAAGTTGTGATTGTCTTATGCTAACAGTAGTTCAAATATTGGCTACCGGGAAACCGGGCCAATTCTGTCATTACTGACATACCTTTCCTTTCCCTACCCCAACAAAAATTTACTAACTATTGGCCGCCATGGTGTCTGTAACCGGGTCGATCTCAATAATTTAACTAATATCCTGCCTCATCCTTCCAAGTTTATGTAAAACGGGTCTATGGTGGGCCCTGTGTCGAAAGGGACAGTTTTATGTCAAGTAAAATTGATTGATTCAATAAATCAATCAATCAATTTTATTTGACATAAAACTTTGAAAATCCAAAAAGATCAAAACCTGTAATAGTGGTCCAATTGAAGTCAATGATTCCTCTAAGAATGGGTTATGTTTATCACATAAACTGTACCAAAGTTCATTTAAATCGCTCAATTATTTCTTAGCTGCTGAGGCCAAATTGTATCCGTTTTATACTTAAATTCGAGTAGTTTGAAAATCCAAAAAATCAAAACCTGTAAAAGTGGTCCAATTAGGGTCAATGATACCTCTAAGAATAGGTTATTTTTAGCACATAAACTGTACCAAAGTTCATTTAAATCGCTCAATTATTTCTTAGCTGCTGAGGCCAAATTGTATCCGTTCTATACTTAAATTCGAGTAGTTTGAAAATCCAAAAAATGGCCGAGGTCATCTCCACTATAAAGCAATGTATAGCGTTGGGATACATAGTCTCCATATTTTTTTATTAGTGAATGTGGTACTAAATACCTACGAGGTAGTTAGTAACGCCTAGGAGCCATATTCGGTCCATATAAAAATTTTTGTTTTTCAATGTCATGGTACACTACGAGGTCCCCATTAAAAATTGATGAACCATAACCAATCTAGCAATACCAGTGAACATGGTGCTAAACATCTACGAGGTAGTTAGTAAAGCCTGGGAATGTATCTTAGGCATTCATTGAGCTAGTTTAAAATTCATATTTAATTTAAATGTTTAGTATGGAGACAAGTTTATTATTAGCACATCGAAGCAAAGGTTTTTACATTTGTATTTTTAATTTTTTTAATGATTATTTTTTTGTGCAATAATGAAGTAATTATTAACTATAGTTCTACTTTTATTTTTCGTAAAATTTTTGATATAATTTAAAATTGGATTTTGCCTAAATGTGATCTTTTTTACTAATACTTACTAATACTAGTACATATATAATGTTGATTTTGTAGTGGTAGTAAAAGTTAGGAAAAACTTCACACGCATATGAATTTAGAGTGTCCTAACAGTAGATATTATCACGCTTGACCAGAACTACTGTTATTGATCCTTAAACAATAGTTTTGGATAAGTATCGGTAATGCCAAGACAAAGCAAGCAGTTTCAGCAGTTAGGCCATGTACCAAGCTTTTGAGCTATCCTAGAAACTTTGGTTGAGTATACCAAACTTCCACTAAATATCTATCAAAATTTGATTGATGTATATAGATAGGCCGGCATAATCAAAGAGGCAAGGTCGAAGTTTACAAAGCTTATATTATATGCTTAAATTACTGAAGAATAAACAAATACAGCATATAGCCTGAAACCAGAACCAATTATCTAAAACTCTTAAATTCCATCAATTACAGGTAAAACAAAACTTTATTGAAAACATCCCATCAACACACAGAACGCCAATGATAATAATTGTTGATATACCAAACATTTGTTTTTCTTTGGAAAAGTAACTTTTTGCCGATGAATTTTTCCTCATCCAATATATAAAACCCGACAAAACGTAAAAATGTATATTTTCGCCTCGTAAAATGTAGCTCTACGATTTAATAAAAAATAATAAAAGTGGGAAACAAAACAAAAATTTGCCTGACAAATATCCTGCAGTTATGTAATGAATGATTGATTTTACTTTAAGAAAATTCTTGTTTCTCACACCAACCTCCCAAAAAAAAAATCAAAAGAACCAAAAACTTTTCGATTGATAAATGAAAAAAATCTGAAAACGGAAATATTTTTTACCCAATGCTTTACCCCTTAAGGTTTTATTTCTTTACTTAAAAAAGGGATGACTTAAGAAAGCATACATCTAGCTATCTATCTAAATATATAAGGAGACAGAATGATTATGATAACGAATATCGTATACACAGCAACGTAGATTTAGGAGAAAGGGTTGATTAGATTTGCGATAATAAAATTAGAATATAATTTATTCCGTTATATAAATTTTGAGGGGGCCCCCTTAAGGAAATGGGTGAAGATGGATAAATGGAAATATGTAGTTTGTTCGATATAATGTATACACAGAGATAATCCGTATTAAGGAAATTTTTTTTTGTTTTAATTTTATCTGACACAGAAAATGGGTAAAAATCAAGAAGAAAATGTGATAATATCGATGTCATAGATAAACAGTATTTTCAGGATCTGTTGTGTTAATCCATTACAGACATTATATATTTGCTATGCTGTAAAAGATTTTTTCTGTACCAATTTATGTGCAACTTAATTCTATAGGTGATATAATTTAATCGTTTAGTTGATATAACTGTCTACATACATTGCGTATACAAGGGTTAAAATGTAATTCAAATTTATGCAACATAGGTTGATTTGGATTTTATGAAAATCGTTTTTTTTTAATTTCATCAATCAGTATTACGAACGATTAGAATTTGTGCAGATATAAGTTGTCTATGATTACAAGAACTTAACCGAGGTTAGACGATAACATAAGTATAGGTATAGCATGATTTTTATGTTACGATTTGATTCGAAATATGTTCTAAATTATTTCGCTCTAATGGCAACCATATGGCCTCACTTCATCGAAGACTCAAAACCAGGCTGAGAAATTATAGAAAGGGTCGTTTTGACCTCTTTCTTCTGACCGCATTCCCCGCGGTACTTCCCCAAGAATTTCTCCGCAGAAATGGGCTATGGGCACTACGTGCTCAATCTACGTTGACACTCCAGCCGACGAAGCTCCTTCACTACTACCGCCGCCATGTCAAGCGTCTCATGTAAGGTCGCTCGAGCGTTGTTGAATCTTGGGCTAAAGAAGAATACGTTTTCAACGTCCTCGATCGCTCGTCCACAGTTAGTGCAAGCACAAGGGTCTTCGTGTTTAAACCGGTGTAAGTATCCCCGGAAACATCCATGGCCAGTTAACAGTTGAGTGAGGTAATAGTTCACTTCGTCATGTGTTCTATTTACTCAGTCTATAAGGTTGGGTATTAACCGTTGGGTCCAATGGCTTTTTCCTGACTCGTCTTATCGTGCCTGCCATTGGTCAATGCTGGTGCATCTGATGGCCGTTTAGTGCTCTATTTGATAGTTATCCTTTCCATATCGGGTCTGGTAGCGGTTTTTGGCCACGGCCGCTAGTAGATCCACGGCTAACATACAGGCAATTACCAGAGCAGCATCTGTAAAAGTGGTGCAGAATGCACTGATCACTCTAAGTGCACTTGTCCTGTATGTCGACTCTATGCCATGTAGATATATAACCGATTACTTTGTCCTCCACTATGGGGGTGCTTTGGATGACGCAACTACCAAATCTTAAATCGGCTACTTTGAGCACTTTTAGAAATGGTACTTGAACTTTCTCTGTTTTGCGCTCAGCTAATTGCAGTCCAGATTTTACTAGCTGTTCATCAGAGCAATGGTTGCTTGGTTTGTTCTAAGAACAGCCCCTTTCAGGTGTTTTGCAGTTACCACTATCGCTATATCGTCCGCATTTCCAATGGTTTTGAACTCATGCGATAACGGAACACGAAGTATACAATCATACATGGAGGCCAAACACCGAACCATGAGAGACTCCTCCAGTGATTGCGTGCTCTAGTGTGCCATTATTCGTAACATATAACAGTGTCCTGTTTTTGACAAAGCTATTCACCATTTGCCTGAGATACGCTTGCACCTAAAATTGGGACAACGATTCTACAATTCTCCTTCAGTTGGCAGAATTGAACGCATTTTTTTGCGTCAAGAGTGATGATCACACAGTATTTCTTTGCCCCGTCCCTCCATCTCTTCCCCTCAACCGTCGCTTGCACCATCTTAAAGAGTTCATCAATGGCATCGATTGTGGACTTAGACTTTCTGAAGCCATATTGACGCCGGTTTGGCGTGTAATCTTGCGCTAGAAATAGCGATTCCACAGCCCTTTGAGCAGTACTGGGAAGCTCGTCATTGGCTTTCTGTAATTCGGACGCTTTCTCATTGCCAGTTTGTATGCTGTGCCCCAACGGTGCTTTTCAGCACAAACACATAGCTCTGCAAAAGTTCTACAATTGCTTTCTTTAATAGCATCTTTCAGCTGCTTTCTAGTGGTTTTACTTTCTCTTGCATTAATGACTTTTCTTACGCAACTTGGCGAGGTGTTCTGTCCACCAGTAGACCGGTTTATAGCACCGAACATAGGTTCTCCTGACCATTGCTACATCGCATGCCATTTCTATTGCCGGGTGCTACATCGCATGCCATTTCTAGCTGTCTCGAAAGTTTGTCTGTCATTTCTATTGCCGGGTCACTCAATGACATGCCTTCTAATATGACCGCGAAAATGTTACTATGAAAGGTTTCGGCCCTCCAGCCTGTATGTCATCGGCCCACAGTTTGGACCGCTACACTGTTTTGGGTTCGCAGGTCCTTTGGTGGTCACTATATATATAAAAGAGAATGTGTGTATGTTAACTATGGACTCCTAAAAACCGCTAGACCAATTTCTTACAAATTTTACGGAACATGTTTTATAGTCTGGGAATAGTTCCCGTAAAGTTTATAAAAATACTGAAAAATTATTAAAGTATCCTGGATTCACTCAGGAAAATCACATAACAGAGCATCAACATCCAGAACAATTAATAAAATAGATACGCTTTAACTCCGAGAGCAATAGATTCGTTTTAATTCCGAGAGCATTACCAATAATAAGAAAGATTTGATGTCGATCGCTTACTATTGGTTTGGTGAAGAGAAAGAATTAATTTGAATTTAGAGATATCACGATAAAGAGTATGAAACCGGATACGGAAGGACCTAGTTATTAAGACGAGGAATACAGTTTTTTTACATTGCCTTATTTTGAACTTCATATCAATTTCATTCATTCAAAACTTTCAAATTTTTGCGAATGACTTCCTTCAGCTCACTACAAGCATTGTAAAATTCCGGATACAAAATACAATGTCAAGTATATCTCAAAATTGGTTTATTGTTTCCTGAGATCAAGGGCCGAAGTTGTTATAGACCATATGATATCAGACAACTATAAAGTTGGAGTAAAAGCAGATAAAAATCCGTCAACCATGATAGGTGGTGTAGCAGTTTTAATGGTGACCACTGGTGGGATAATTATATTAATCGCCAAAATGCAACTACGGAACGTGTTTCAGAAACTAATCGTTCAAACGAACGATTATTTCCACTGATTCCTCTTCATTCTGTTAAATCAATAGCAGCTGCGTGTTGAAGAATAAGTTCACTTACGTGAACTATGCTGCCAACATTGGATGAATGGTTATCTCATACAGACAGTCTGTGGCACACGCACGAATATGCACAAGATGCGATGAGATATGTTTGAGAATATGGAGTCCTGTTCTGTTCATTACCTTCACATGCAATCTAACGTGAAGTGAAATCATAAATTTACTATTCATCAAAAAAAACTCGCCACACAGACATGTTCTACTCGCACGCTTATTCAAACAAAAACAAATGAGACTCATAGACGTCATCACTAAGAACCACAATTGAGTAATGTCATTTAAATACTTTTGTAAATACGTCAACAAGGGCAGTAACATGGCCATATTAGGATTGGCAAACCAAGGCGATAAATCACCCAATGTTATATGTGACACTACATCTGCACCATGAATCAATTTGGCAGATCTTCGTATTCAACAGCTACGAATGCTTTTCAACTGTTCAACAATAACGAAGTGCCCAAATACTACACTAGGAACACATAGACAAAACGTACTCGAAAAAAAAGACAAGTGCAATTGTTTCAGAGTATGATGGTGTACGTTCGTTGTTTACATTAGAAATGCTGAGTGTTATATAGCAAAGCAAGTTTCAAGCTGGGCTTACTTGATTATGATCATCAATAGAATACAACGCTAATAGAGGCATCGCTTACGTGTTATCCAAAGCAACTACGTTCTTTGTTCTCAATCATTTGACAACATGCTCACCATCGAACCCACAAAAACTCTGCGAAAAGTATGGTGAAAGCCCTAGCAAAGATGTTCTTCGACAAACATGCGTAATCAAATTAAAACTGAAATATTTAGACAAAATGTCTATGACAAAATCAAGCAACGTGAAGACAATGGAAGTGGCGGAATTTTTTTCATTGATGCTCCAGGTGAAGTTGAATTTGAAATTACCGTTTAATTTGAACCAGAAACACCAACCTATAACATCAGCAAAAATTTCGGAATGGCCCCAATCATAATTAAAACATTAAAAATCATCATTTGGGATGAATGCACCATGGCAAAAAAAATCGTTATAGGCCCTTGATTGGACTCTAGAAAATGTCCTAGAAAAAAAATCAACCATCGGGAAGCCCCCTTATACTTTTTGCAGGTGATTTTCGCAAAACCTTATACCCTATTATACCTCGATTAACTCCCACTGATGAACTGATTGCATTCCTGAAAGAATCTTATTTATGGAACAAAGTCGCAAACATCAACGAACATGCTTTCCCATTTGTTAAAACAAGCCTCCGCCCAAACATTGTAAAATCGTTGGAAACATTAAAATTCAAATTAATCGCGCAACAAATAAGATTTCGTTTTCGCCTAACTTTTGCCAAATGCATCTAAATTAAATACTCAAAAAAATCAAGTGAAACAATGGTGGATGAAGAACAATCAGTCAATTACCACGGATACATTTTGACGTTGAAAATTAGATCGCCGATGTGGCGAAAAAAAATTAAATCAAAAATGAATTGAATTCGAATTTGAATGCGTTAATACTGTGCAACAGAACCAGATTGACCATTAAAAACTGACACACAAATGAATCAAAGCAGCAATTATTAACGGCGGATTTAAAGGAAACGATGTACTGATTCTACACATACTGATTATTTCTAATGATTTACTCTTTGAATTCAAGCGGCTATACAGTTCCACAACAAAGCACAATGGCAATCGTTGACTATTGCTGTCTTTGATCTAAAAAGTTCTGAAAAGTTGGCACAGCAAAGAATTTATTCTTTCGATTTATGCCAGAAACTTTCCACTTTAAATGGCCTAACTATCACGCATTTTCTGAATTTTGTATATTTTCGATTTGTGGTAGAGATATTTTAGCATTATTGAGTTAACCAACATTAACTTTATGAACTTTATACTCTTCGATTTGTGGCATAAACATTTCTTCTTTTAATGAGCTAACCAACATGCATTTTCTGCATTTTAGACGTTGCTTATTTTGGCATCTCAGTTTTAAAGGTTAGCCCACTCTGCATTTTTTTAAAATTTCGGGCAATTTCCAGTTATGCCCAGGGTTGGGCGTTTTACATGTAGAGAACGTTTTCTCCATTTTACATGTAAATAACGTAAATTACAAAAAAAATGTGTATTTTACAAAAATATGTAAATTATATTTAAAAAACGAGAATCCGTCCAGAAATAATTTAAAATATTGAATAAATGATACAAACATTTTTTTATAAGAATAACTTGCATTAGAAAATCCAATTAAACATTTTATTTAAATGGTTAATCATAATTATTTTCAACTTTTAGTTATCTACATTGAGACTATAAATATCACCTATCCTTCTACAATGCCATCTGTTTACGTCTTAAACTAGTTCTTATATTCGACAAAATAAACAACTAGTGACATAGTGCCATCTAGCTACATTTGAATAAACTAAAATAAAATATTTTTAAGAGTGCATATTTCTTTCGATATGTAGCGGAAAACTAATTGCAATTTGACGTTTAATCACAAATAAAATAATTCTCTGCAGTGAAATGAATGAAGTGAATCTATACTCGTTTGACTGGGTTTTAAATTTAAATCTTTATTAATTTCAAACAGGACAAAATCAGACAAATTATCACTACCCGTCTCACCCTTATCAAATAAATGTATGCCTGAAATTACTAGCCCTATTCTATCCATTCGATAAAATGCTTATGCATTATGCCTTTGATGTCCAGTGTAGTAAAGAGGTAGCGAATATGATTATCGAATTTAAGCGTGGAACTGTAGTGAATTTTATTAATTCAATTTAATTCTTCTTACTCTAATTACAATTAATAATTTTTCATAACCTAAGTTTGCAGCCATACCATTATACTAACCTTACCATAGAATTAATACTAGATAAATTGATTAATACATTAATAATTAAATTTGGGAAAAATATTCTTTTTGAAACCCAGCAGTTACCATTCAAGGAATTCCATATGCTAACTCCTCTCACGAAAAACGAAGCGTTCATCAAATTACATTTATTGATAGCAGGTGTCAAGATTTCATTGTCAAAATATTTCTTATCATAGGAAAGTTGCTCTTTATTTTACATTTATACATATGTACAAATATCACAATAAATAAACACAAATACACTACACTGTAGTATAAGTCAATTTTTCTTTAATTAAGAGATTTGGTAACAGATGGCGATAATTGTAATGAAAATGTTGATTTATATTTTACAGTATGTATAAAATAATCGTTTACATTTTACATACATTTTACATGTAAAAAACCCAGTAAATTACATTGTGTAATTTACACGCCCAACTGTGGTTATGCCAGAAAATTAAATAAAATAAATAAAAAAAATCAAATTAAATAAAATATTCATGCATTTTATATGACTTTTCTGATTAGTAGCAAAATGCTCAGTTGTAATGAGCTGAACATCATGCAATTTTTGGATTTTGGATATTTGCGATTTATGACAGGAATTTCTCAGTTTTAGTGGGCTAACCATCAAGCAATCTCTTTGAAAAGACCTCGGATAGCATTGGATGATATAAAAGCCGAAGCGCACAATTGCGTAAAATGGTTCAGATCAGTAGACGAAGAAAAAAAAATCGAAGAATAACGATAAATTATGTCACAAAAATAGAGATCTGTCCTTGATAAGAGAGTCACTTAGCAGTTCAAACCTTTACAAGTTAAAAACATAGTAATAAGTATAGGTCACACAATCTCTTTAATTAAAGTGCACCTTTTGACCTAGGGTGTAATTCGTATATTATTTCATGCCCTTAACGATTTTAAAGGTTAGTGAAACAAGTAAGCAGACTTGTTCACTTACTGTTTTTCAATCATAGATGGATCAGCTATTTCTTAAAGTAGAGCCGCTATTAGGTTGCTGTGAGAGGAGATAGCTCTTTACATAGTTTTCTAGAACAATACCAAGAGCAAGATTTTGATTGAATGCGATGGAGGGAGAGTTTTGATACGGTACGGGCCAGCAATGGCCTTAGAAAAAATTATTAGTAAAATGTCAAAAAGTTAAATTCCCATACATGCCCAAAAGCAAATTGGAATATACCATTTAACTGTTTGAGATACTATTACAAAGCTGGTGTATATATGTAATAAAATTGAAACTAACACCAGTATGATGATTAAAATATAAATATGTTGAACAGTTGCAAGTTATTGAAAATAATTTACTATAAGCAATTACTACATTACATCCCAGTGCAAACCTGTCGACACACGTTCGAAATAAATTATAATTTTTTTTTATACATATAATACTCCTGAAGACCATTAACATTTTCTAAATGCCCTAAGCTGTATGATTTTGTTTGCGATTCAAAATGGATGTACGACTTAAAAAATGTAATTTTATTTTTTATAAATTCTTCTTTGGTAATATGATCAAGCGACAAGTACCAAGGTAAGTAAATCATTTTGTATACGAAAATATTTCAAGGATTTCATTTTTTTTTTTTTTCAAGAGAGTAGGTATTTCAGCTACCAGTGTTTGTTGTTGCTACTATAACCAACCAACCTTAAAAGCAATGTAGCAAAATTTTAATATTGTTGTGTATTTTCTTCTTATATATACACACAGTGGAAATTTCCTATTGTTGTGTTAACTTCAAATTTTCATATTTTTTTACCATTTTCATGATCTTGAGAACTCATGTATATACAATATAAATACATACAACTATTATGTCTTACGTTTTTTTGTTGTTGTTATTTTTGTTATATACCATCTTTAGCCTGTTCGCTTTGGCTTAGTGTATAACACTACACCATCTATGAATTATTTATGTTTGAAATACATAAATAAAGGAGATAGAATATAAAGGAAAAAAAGATTTGCTGTTGGCAATACTACAGAATACAAGCGTACACTGTATATGGATATATATATAGGAATAAAAAAGTAACGATGAACAGAACTAACGGGGAAAATGTATATGTTGGATGGAAAACTTTAAGAAACTTTATATAACTCTATATATGTATGTTAAGGCAAAGTAGTTTATCATCTATTCGCTTGTTATAATATTATCTTCACATTTTCTTTTTGTTATTGTAAATCTCTCTGGTAGCGTCAAACAAAATACTAGAGACGTTTTTGTAAGGAATTTTATTTCGTGTATCTATTGTTTAGTTCTTTTTTTCGTCTTGTACGGATGTGCGGATAGATATACAGTAAAATCTCTACTAAAGTTTCCTGACTCGATCGTTATTGATGCTAATGAATTTGTCGTGCCGTATGTAACTATAAATGTGCATCTTTTTCACTAAGTGTAACGGATATGTACAGTTAAAAGGAAAATTACATTCAGTAAATGGACTCACTCCGCATGTCATCCGCATGTATAAATACACTGCCCCATTACTTTACAAAATTCGTTTATGGAATTGTTTTGGAAAAAGCGATTCTCGGTTGAACAGTGTTCATAAAATCGTGACCAAGCTGTATCCTTTCAAATGGTATTTTGTGTAACAAACTTTATGATTTGGAAGTGAACATTTTTGTGCTTTTGTTATTTATCTTATGAATTTTATTAAAATTTTAATGTTAATAGTCTCGCCATATATATATACCATTATGGTACGCTTTGAGATCATATAGATGGAATAATATAGTTGAAATAATATGTAATGAATAACGATTATAATTTAGTTCGGCTGTATACATCATCTCGAATAGTCTGTTAAGCCAATATAGTAAATAACTTAACATACACACTTAAAAAATTTGCTATGTTTTATGACACAAACCTTGCAACGCATCTAGCGTCACAAAATAATTTAGACCTTGCATCGAATTTAATTTTGGTACAATTTAAAGGAAATTTAATGCAAATTTTGATCCAATTATATTCTTTATTATTTTGATGATTTCACTTGTTTTTTTTTCCTATGATTGTTCATCAAATATTCGGCTTAGTCACAATGTATCTATCTATGTGCTGCTATATATCAGTATAAATTATTGAGTGTAACGTACGTTAATAGACAGAAAATAATAGTGAATAACTCCAAGAATATACATGAACCGGAACATATTTGTGTAATCCTAGGACTCGATTGTATTCTCGTATGTAATAGGATTTTTTTTGTCACTGTATAGAGATACAATATCAAAGACCTATATTCAAAAATTAATTACCGTCTGCAGGTTCTTCACAAGTTTTCAGTATAGACCTATAGCTGCTGGTAATATGTATGTATGTATTTTAATATCAAGGAAAGATGTACTTTCGAATTTGACGTTATTTGAGTTATCGCCAATGTCACAATTGTTTTTATTTCATTCACAAAATAAAATTTCTCAGCAAGTATAATTTTCATAGTTTATATTTTATTTTAAATTATACTTTTCTTTTGTTTATATGAAAATGGATGTTCACAGTGTAAGAGTTATTAACATTCTGGTTTTTTTATTGACAATTACAAATATTTATATTGGTGTTACGGTCCCGAAGTTAAAGCGACTAATTTCGATACGATTTCGAAACAGGTTTTGTATCCGTTATTGTTGTCTGTTAGATCTTTTTTGTTTATTTTTGTTTATATAGAAATGTCAAATTCTTCAAAATAAACAAACATTCTTGAAGAGAATGAAATTCGCAATGGTAAAATATTTTATATAATACTAATAGCTAATTATAATAATAATAAATCCATAATCTTTTTCTTTCATATAAATAGAAAATTTGCTATATGAAATATAAAGGTAAGTTACACAAATTTCTACTTAATTAAGAACAACTAATTTCTATATATTATATTTTCAGACGTACAATATTTATAATATGGTAGATTCCTAGTATTACACGTATCAGCTGGTGATAAGGTTTTTAGATAAGTGTAATTTCAATTTGGTTATTGGGTCGATCGATGATCGTTGAAGAGATCGGACGTGTTTTTTCCGTTCTCTTCATTAAAACTTTTTTATTATTTTTTTTCTTTTTTTTCTTTTTTTGTTGTTTAAATTGTGTTAAATTGTGGTGTTATGTATGTGTGAATGTGCGTGTACCATTGCCAAGAAGTTACGAAGTGGATCGTGGACTCTGTCGATTTTTCCAGAGATCAGGTGATATATAGATTATAGAGTAGTAGATTGTAGTTGGTATATGGTATCTTGTTTTCCGTAAATATTTATTCAATACATTTAAATGCATTTAACGGACGAAATAATGTGTGATGGATATATGCATATGTGTTTTCTATTTTATGAAAAATCTGTATCAAATTATATATCTAATATCATTATATACATGTTGTATTTATTGTATATAAGTGTATATAAGCATGTATAAATACACAGAAATAAATAAATACCCGAAAGGTGAGATTGAGAAACATGTTGAAAGAGTTTTACAAGTGAGCTGGTAAATAATGTATTTTTGATGTACTTTATATCCCATTTTTGGTAGGCAAACTGCTTTATTAAATAGTAATGTTGGATCTGAATGAGTGTAACTTACAATAATTGGTACATTCATCACGTATGTAGCCGGGTTTAGTTTGTTTTCTTAGATTTCTGTAATGCATTGATTTTGATTTTAGGGAGACAAATGTACACGAGATTGGAACGAAACAATTAAAATTCATTTGTGCAATGCATTACGATCGGGGAAGGCTACATAAAGCCCTGATCAGGAAAATATTACATATAATTTGGTTTTAAAATTAAGTTCTTTGACTTCCAGCTGTTTGATCCTTTAGAATTGGATTCATTTTGACTGCCTATTGGTTGTACCGGTTGAATATGGGAATTCAAGTATACAATATAAGTAATGTTGTTTTTACAAATTTCTATTGTGGCAGCGATTTGTTTTCATGACAAATCATCGTTCCTATCTTTTCGCATTGTTTCCTCATCGTTTTTACCTCTTTATGTACAAAAAATTTTAAAACGTGGTCTGTATCGTTGGGTTGTGGTTTTCAACGTCATGAAAGTGCGTTTTGATTGTTTTTACACACTGTTCTATCTACCGACGATGTTTGATGTTTTGTTTTAACGAGGTTCATTAGAGAGAATTGAGGGCGTCGATTGTTTGAGTGATTCTTGTAAATTGAATTTTTAGTATATGTTGGACGAGTGTGTGTGCATTTTTTTAAATGGGGAAGGGTTGTTTTCTTCAGTCAATGCCAGAATGCTCACATGGTCATGGTACATATGTGCTTACATGCCTATACAGTGAAGGACTGTGTACCTACTTGTCTGGGATCGTAAAATAGATGTTGCTGGTAGTTGTAGAGATGGTGTCGCCCGGTTACTTTTTTTCTGCTTCCCAGGGTGCATTTTGGTTACATTTGCACACTGTTCTTTTCGCCGACGATGTGTGTTGTTTGGTTTTTACGATGTTCTTTCTGGAGGGGTATTTAAGGGCGTCGATTGGTGAAGGAGGGAACTTCTGTATTTTGATACTGGATCGTATACGAGTGTTCGGAGGAGGGCAGCGTGAGAGATGTGTTGTTTGACAAATGAGGTATGGAGGGGGGAAATGTTTTGATTTTTTGTAAGTTTGGCACCGCCTTGTTACCGTCGATTTGATTTGTTTTGTTTTTTGCGTTTTTCCTACAAATAGATTTCTTTTTGAGCGGTTTATGTAGGTTGGAAGGGGCGAGGAGGTGATGGCAGGGTACCGTGTCCCTTGTTGTTGGGGATTACATCGTTAGTTTTCATAGAATGTTTTAGTTTTTTATGGGATTTTTTTTGTCCGTGAGGGATCGTCATCTATAGTTGTCTATAAAAATAAATAAATTAATCAATAAATTGTAAATTTCAGGCAAAAACTAAAACCATTTATTACAGTTGCGGAAATTATATTATTATATTATTATATTATCAATTAATTAATTTGTAATTTCAGATTAAAAATTGATTCAATTTATTACAGCCTACGGCTAAGAGCAATTAGTTAATTTATAGATTAAAAAGTATGTCAGTAATGAAATTCTTTCATTACTGACATACCTTTCCTTTCCCTACCCCAACAAAAATTTACTAGCTATTGGCCGCCATGGTGTCTGTAACCGGGTCGATCTCAATAATTTAACTAATATCCATCCTCATCCGTCCAAGTTAATGTAAAACGGGTGTACGGTGAGCCCGGCCAAATATCCGGGAGATCCTGGTTAGTCCTTGGTCGTACATTCTAAATCAAGCAATCAAAAAAAGTGTAATTTAAATTTGGTTATACGTATATGATTCTTTGTTATTTTTCCTCTTTTTATTTTAGTGATCGTCGTTGACATATTAGTCATTTACCAATAGCAACATTTATGCAATGTATTGTGATTATTTGCATATCAAATACCTTTTAAGCGGTGTCGTCAACTTCATAAAAATATTAAAGAACGCAGACAGTTGGAATTATAAAATTTTCTTATTTTCTGATAAAAATAATTTGTGTTCTATAAGTACATGTCCTATAACGTGATTGGCAGAGCATTGGTTTTTCCTACGTGATGCATCTAAATACCCCTTTCCTGTTTTTGAAATTTGTTTTACAAAATGTTGTTATAACAACAAATTATACATTGTATTTTCAAATTATTATAAAAAATTTTCTCCAAAGGAGTAGTGTCTTTTGAATAAATAAAAATGATTTCCTGTCGTAGCGCGTAAGATTAAAGTGTTTCAGATTATTTCTTTTACTGCAAGTTCTGTCAATTCAATATTTTCTGTTTTTGAAATTTCTTTTACAGCATGTTGTAACAACAACAACATATTGCACAACAACAACAACAATATGTTGTACAACGTGTTGCAACAACATGCTGCTACAACGAATACAACATGTTGTTACGACCACAACAACATGTTGTAATCACCACAACAACCTGTAACAACACAGCAGCATATTTTAAACCATGTTTTTACAACAACAGTAACATATTGTACAACATATTGCAACAACAGCTACAACAAAATATTGCACAACATGTTGTTACAAAAATAACAACATGTTGTACAACAACAACAATAACAACATGTAACAACAACAGCAGCATATTTTACACCATGTTTTTACAGCAACAACAGGTAGTTACAACAACAACAGGTTGTTACAACAACATGTTGCAATAAAAACAAAAAAATATTATACAACATGTTGCTACAAAAATAACATATTACATGTTATTCCAAAAACAACATTTTATTAACTTTACTGTTTTCGAAATTTGTTTACAATGACAACAATATCAACAACATGTTACAAAAACAACAACATGGTGTACAACAATAACAACATGTTGCAACAATAATAACAACAAAATTTTGTACAACATGTTGCAACCACATTTTGTTACAACAATTATATGTTGTACAATAAGTATTTATTTATAACACTGTTGTACAACATTTGTTGTTACAACAACAACCAGATGTTCTAACATCAACAACAACATGTTGTACAACAACAATAACAGCATGTTGTTGTTGTTGTTGTTGTGCAACATGTTTTTTTGTTGTTGTTGTTGTAGCAACATGTTTTTAACAACATGTTGTTGTTGTTGTTGTTGTACCAAAATATTGTTGTTGTTGTTGTTCATACAACATGTGGTTATTGCTGTAACACAATGTTGTACAATATGTTGCAGTTGCTATTTTTACAACATGTTGTGGTTTTTAAACATATTGTTGCTGTTGTTGTTACAACATGTTGTTGTTGCTACAACATGTTGTTGTTGTTGTAATAATATGTTTTAAACAAATTTCAAAAACAGGAAAGTTAACAACATGTTTTTGCTGTAACAACAAGTTGTACGACATATTGTTGTTGTTGTTGTACATGTTTTTGTTTTTGTACAACATATTGTACAAGATGTTGTACAATATTTTGTTGTTGCTGCAACATGTTGTACAACATGTTGTTGTTGTTATAATATATTGTAGTTATTATAACAACATGTTGCTGTTGTTGTTGTTCTAAAAACATGGTGTAAATTATGCTGCTGTAGTTGTTTTATGTTGTTGTTGTTACAATATGTTGTTGTTGTTACAATATGTTGTATTGGTTGTAACAACTTGTTGTTGCAACATGTTGTACAACATGTGGTTATTGTTGTTGTTGTTACAACAAGTTGTTGCTTTTGAAACAACATGTTGTAAAACATGTTGTACAATATTTTACTGTTGTTGTTGCAACATGTTGTTATTGTTGAACAACATGTTGTGGTTTTTGTAACATGTTGTTATTGTTGTTGTTAGAACATGTTTTTGTAATAATATGTGGTGAACCAATTTCAAAAACATGAAAGTTAACAACATGTTTTTTTTGTAATAACATGTTGTTATTTTTGTAGCAACATGTTGTACAATGTTTTCTTGTAATTGTTGCAACATGTTGTTGCAATATGTTGTACAACATGTTTTTGTTGTTGGAGAGCATGTTGTTGTTTCAACATGTTGTAAAGAAAATTTCAAAAACAAAATACTTTGAATTAACAGAACTGAAATTAAAAGAAATAATCCGAAACACCTTAATCTTATACTCGCTACGGAAGGAAAACTTACATTTTTTATTTATTCAAATGACACTACTACTTTGGAAAATTTTTTTATAATAATATGAAAATAAGAATTTCCGAAAAGTGAAATTAAGGATTAATAGCAATAAGTAAATTCTTACAAGGTGGAAGTTTTCCACTAAATACCTGCATATATTTATATGTAGGCTTTTAACTATAGTAAATTGAAACAGAAATTATGAAGTATTAAAGTATGAAAGTATGTATGAAACTCAATTATGGGAGCTTCTCAATAAATGGTTTTTCAGTGAAAACGAGTAGGAGTACCCCTATAAACGGATCCCCATGAGAAAGATGTTTGAATGTTGGATAAAGGAAGATCTCTATAAACAGATCTCTAAAAATATGCATTCAGTGGACTAACCGTGCTCAGTTTACAGGCTAAGGAATGTAAACCAAAAAATACAAGCAGCCATGAAGATAATAAATAAAAATGTCCTTATAGTGCAGAAAGTCTGATTTTCAGCATCGGTGGTGGATATGATTGAATGAATTATTTAATAGTCGTAATACTTCAGGGATTGACCACTTGGTCCCTGATGCAGATCAAACGACAAGTGAAGAATAGTCTTCCATTCTGGGCCGAGACAAGAAAGTCGAAGACGATAGTTTTTTACGAATAAATAAGTGGTCGAAAAAGCTGCCTGAAGATGAATCAAACCACATTGCCCACAATTTTATCGGAAGATTGAAATATGAGAAAGAAAACGGTTTGTTGAACAGAACCATGAAATAATCAAAAAGATGAGAACAGCGAGCGTCCAACGACCGAACATGGACTTTGTGGTTGTGAATTGGTGTCTGCGAGCTAGAAGAAGTAGTTGATACAATTGCAATTGGCCGAAAGAACAAGCGAGGAGCGGAAAAACTATCTCGCTGCGAGTGGAAAAGACGCTAGAGAAGAACAGAGTGTAAATGTGTTTGCGCCGAGGAAGGGCTCTACAAAACCAGTGGTTTCTCAAAGGACTTGAAAGTGATCAGCGCTGCTTGGCTAACGCTGTAAGAAAAACAGCAGATGGAAGAATTCCCATTAATATCCGAAATGAATCGCTTTAAAGTGAACAGCTGCCTGGTGCTAGAACAACCGACCATAAGTATGAAACAGTGGCCTGCGAGGCTTTCAAAAAGACTTTTCTGGCTTTTTTAAAACTTAAATTGGAGCAAGCCTGCAGATAACCTCTTGACGCAGCTGGTTTGTTAGATAGATACTTATATAGTAATTTTAAGCGAGCAGTACTGGGAAAGGAACACATTGTCCTGGTTCTCTTTGTTCAATGTGGCTATGAGTTGGTACTCAAAGCATCCGCATCGATGACTATTTTTCCGGTAGCGGCTACATCTGATTAAGAAGTCGAGGTATTACGGTTATAAGCGTATATCACTGATCGAATAATACGATTTTAAAGTTCGAGTTAAACTGGATGAGCTGAAAGATGTTCTACGTGACACCACAAAGAAACTAGCATTAGCCGGAGATTACAATGCACGGGCATTAGAATAGAGCTTGCCATATTAGGATACCAGAAGTAAATTCATCATGGAGATGACTTCTAGATTGGACTTACAAATCTTAAATAAGGGATCAACGGCACCTTACCGACGACCCGGCTTTGAAAATTTTATATTGGCTATAATTTTGGTGTCAACGGCTAGAGTATTTTTCAACGGATTGGCAAGTAATTGGGGACTACATAGATACGGATCACGAATTAGATGAATCTACCATATAATTATTTGCAAATAGCAAAATAAATTAGAAAATCTTGATAAAGAGTCAACGATGGTTTATAGTGGCAAAAAATGAAATATGCACAAACAAAAATATGTCTCAGTGCCAGCGCTGAATAACCCGTATAATAATTGATTGATTTGCTGTAGAAAAATGTGAGATACTTAAATCGGCGTTACAAAAATCGTTTGAAAAACTTTCAAATGATAAAAAATCTAACATAAAATCGCGTGTCCAACTATTAATGATTATGTTAAACACGTTCTCTTCAACATTTATTGTATCTGCTGAAGAACTCAGAAGTGTTCTACTTACCAGTCGACAATTTTTAGCTTCAGGTACAGGCGTCATTTTAATCACTGCTCTAAAACAACTTCCAAAAATAGGCGTTAGCCTCAGACTCGGTTAATTTCTTTCGTTCTGGTAAAACTCCAAAATCGAAGCAATCGCTTAATCAGTAAAAATCTGCTTAGTGTCTTACATAAATTGGTTAAGTATACAACTTTTCTATGCTTTCCAATAAAACAACTTCAATTATGTTTTAAAAATCATCAAACTTATGTGCAGATACTGAAGTCTTAATCAAGCCTTATAATATTTTTTCAGATGTCCCACAGGGATCCAAAATAAATCTTGTATTGTTTGCATTTTTTCAAACGACATACCTCAGACTCGCGATATAGAAATTTTAAAAATGTGCTCTTGCGCATGATTGTTGTTTTCTCTTTCATTTTTATTACATCAACCAGTGTGCAATTATATTATGTGTAAACTATAAACATCAAAGGAGGCTTGTATAATTTTAAAACAAAATGCTACTATATTGCATTAAAATTCTATTGTCACTTGCATTAAAATTCTATTGTCACCAGATTATCATAGATGATTGACCTACCATATAATTAAGTTAATCGAATACTTTCAAGATTGAGGACCACCATTCTAAAAAAACGCAAATCATTTATTCAACACGATGCAGAATTCTTGTAATAAACTGTGAAAAATTTTCAAATTATAAAATTTAAATTTATGTTAAAGTATGTCATGGAAAAATTTGAAACAATGAAAACAATGATCTGTCACATAGTTCAGTTTTCACGACATTTGAAAAATACCTCGTAAATTTGTTAAGAAATAGAAAAAAGTAAAATTCGGCTGCTTTAAAATATTATTTTTAGCAAACAAAAAATATTACGCAAACTTAAAAATCGCTAAAGAAACAAGGCGGATTCTTCATCATGGTTGGGAAAGAAAAAGTGGGTTTCCTTATGGTTGTACAAGGTTTCAAAAATATCAAAAATATTCGATAAAACCAAAGCATGATATTATTGAATGATTGAAGAAATAAAATGGAAAAAATAAGCATTTCAATCTGGTAAGTACATAAAATATTGCTGAATCATTTTAATATCAAAACGCTATGATTACAATTGATCTCAATCGTAATCAAATGAAAACATTAAACAACTATATATGGATGAGACATAAGTCGATTGCAATATACCGGATACCAAAGAACAACCAAAACATTGAATTCCTTTGGCCAAATATTCGCCGAAGCAGGTTTCATTGATTCAGTCAACCATATGATGGTGGCCGTTTTTCGGAATGTACACAGTATAATACACATTAATTTCCTTTAAAAGGAGAAAGAGATAAACCGAAGATGTTATGTGGCCTCTTATATAGACTTTTTTATAAAACCGATTCCACGACTTGCGTAAAGTCGCCATGACTCAATATAGACTAAGAATATTTAGTCATGATTTGTATTCTGGCACTTGCTAAATATTGAGCGAATAATATAAATGTGGCTTCCTAGACTAGTGTTGTATTTATCAACGATGCTAAAATTATGGTATCCTATAGTCGTGAATGACTAAAGATCCAAAGTTAACTGTACAGCGATAATTGTGCTCTTTACTGGGATGTGTTTTGGTTGTTTTAGTTAAAAACATGTGGCAATAGGGAAACAATGCTACAATTATGCAGTTGAAAACACTGTAATATTTTCCTGTCAGCTATCTCTTGATCACTGGAGATCATTCCTTTAAACCTAACACTTGGCCAGAAAAATTAATTTTGTGTTCATCTGTTGATGCAACGTGTCATTGACGGTTTTTGGCTGTACATCCCTGATCGTATTTATTTTTAATTGTAACGGTTTAGTACGAGATTTCAAAATATAAACCAATTTAGTCTCGTTCGATCTCAAATTTTTTGTGATACCGATAAAGATAAATATAACTGTTGTTGTTGGATTATAGTTGTTTTGGTTTGCTACTCGTAAATTGCATATCATACAATCTTTAATGTGATTTTAAATTAAAATTACTAAAAATCATCGGTACATCGTATCAATTGGTTCTTTGGTTAGCACAATGATTGTGTACAAAATTGTGTAAACAAAAATGGTAAGGTATACGAAATTGAATAAACTTTAAGTTCGTGCGATTAATGAACGTCTCTTAAATTATTTCATTTTAGATGTACGGAAAACATTTTAATAATAAAATGTCAGTGTCGCTAATTGAATATTTTAATTATGTGTGGAAATGATGATAACAAATGATGATGGTAAATGAAATGTGGTAAGTGATTTTAACATTTTTTATTTTTGATGTTTTGTACATTTATTTAAATTCATGTTCTGTAGTAATTTTCTTTATTATATCCTGATCGTTGTTCTAATACGCGTATACTATAATTGCGTGGGCAATTATTCATTTTCAGTGCCGATTTTAATTTAAAAAAATATTTCACTAGTTTTATTTTTGCAATTTTGTGGATTTTATTACTTCACTTGCCAATTGGCTCCAACCGTCTTGACAATAACGCATCGCGAACCGTTTCTAGTTTACCAAGGTATAAATATTACAGTTTGTGGTACAAATCCTATAACACCGTAGCCACCTATGATTGAAACATTTTTTTTCCTTTATCTCCAATTTAGGAGCATAGGGCGTCCGCTATTCTGAACCATCTTACTCTATTTTGGGCTATTGCTTTAATTTCCGCCCATGATTTTCCCAGGTGTTTTGCCTCTGCTAGCATCGTTCTCTTCCATGTCATTGCTGGCCTTCCAACCTTTCTTTTTCCTTGTGGATTCCAGTCTAATGACATCCTCGTTATATCACTTGATGCCTTCCTCAGTGTGTGGCCAATCCATCTCCATTTTCGTCGCTTTATTTCGGTCTCAATGTCTGACTGACATGTTGTTATGTGCAGATTGATGTTACTAATCGTGTTAGGCCAGAAGCACTTAAGTATTCGTCGAAGGCATTTGTTTACGAATACCTGTAGCTTCTGTATGATTTTACCTGTATGCTTCCATGTCTCACACCCATACAGTAGTACCGATTTCACACATGAGTTGAACATTCGTATCTTGGTCTTGGACAGGACAGAAGTATTCCAGACTTTGTGTAGCATGTTGAATGTATATCTGGCTTTATTTATACGTTTGTGTATGTCTTCTTCTGTTCCACCTGTTTTCGTTACTGTGCAACCAAGGTATACGAATTCATTTCTTGATATTAATCTTGAGACCAACTTTGTTAGCTAGATCTGATAGCTGTTGCACTTTCTGCTGCATGTCGGAGTGTTTGTTTGTGAGCAAGCATATGTCATCTGCATAGTCCAAATCATTGAGTTTACCAGTTAACCCCCATTGAATGCCATTAGGGAACTTGTTATCTAGTTTCCGCATTATACTGTCTAATACGATTAGGAACAGCATTGGTTAGAGTACGCAACCTTGCCTTACTCCTCGAGTGTTGTAGTATGTTTCACTTTGTTTGCCTTTGTATTGAATTCGGTTCCCAGCATCCCGATACATTTCTTGTATGAGTTCAATTAATTTCTTTGGGATGCCCATTTCACAAAGTATCTGCCATATTGCGTTCCTGTTTATCGTATCGAATGCGCGTTCGAAATCGACGAAGAGCACATACAATGGTGAATTACATTCATTGGATTGCTCAGTGATGATACGGATTGTGTTGATGTGATCAGTGCAACTTCTTCCTGGTTTAAATCCAGCTTGTTCGTTTCTTAATTTTCCATTGATCGTAGGTGAGATTCTGTCAAGCATGATCATTGCGAATAGCTTTATTGTTGTGTTAAGGAGGGAGATACCACGCCAGTTCCTACATTCTCTTAGGTCTCCTTTCTTGGGTATCGTAATTATCAAGCCTTCTTTCCATTTCAGTGGGATTCTCCCAGAATTCCAGATTTCTTGGATTATTGGTGTTAATATGCTTGCAGTTTTAGATGAATCTCCTTTGAATATTTCGGCGGTTATATTGTCTGTTCCAGCAGCCTTATTGTTCTTCAGTCTATTACTGACATCTTTAACTTCCCGTTCCGTTGGTGGATGGGTGTTGCTAGTTTCGTTATTGATGTCAACTGAAGCCTAGAGATTTTCGGGGTCGGCGACGACGTCTTCTTCGAAATATTCCTTTCATCTCTTTAACTGCGCTTCATCTGTTGTTAGTACTTGACCATTAGCGTCCCTTATAGGTGGTATATTTGTAATTTTACCAGTGACCTTTCTTACACACTGGTGTAGTGCTCGCATATTTTGGATTGCTGCTGCCTCTTCAGCAGCTTTGAGAATGCTTTCTGTATATTTTCCTCGATCATTCCTTGCCATCTTCTTGACGCGCTGTTTCTTCGTATCTACGTTTCACCTCTTCCATGTTATGTTGGCACATTTGCAACTTAAATTGACGGCGTTCCTCAACTTTCTGCCATGTATCATCACTAATCCAAGGTTTTGGATTGATTGAAACATACTTTCTGAAAACATATTTTCATCATAACTTTATTCACGTTTTTTTTGTTTAAGCTTGCTGCATTTTGTGTCACCTCATTTCTCGTTCTTAAGAAACGTCTAACTATATTGGTTTATCCATCATACAGCGAATCTCGACATTTTCATATCGATAAAGACGGAGGATGTGTTTCTCGCGTGCTTCCTGATTTCTTCGTTGACATATTCCATCTTTAAGTCGGAGACTAGCATTTTTGACGTACCATGGTACATTTACAAAACCACGTTAGACTTTGTTTTGGAATTCAGGATTATAGTTTTAGAATTTGCCTAAATAGTAGCAGTCTATTATGTAGTGATAGCTGCAAATCCCTACCTATACGCCAGAACATTATTATGTATTTGATGTTAAGCTCTTCTTTTTTTTTGTCATGCTCTTTCCACTTAAGCTCATCGTCAAGTATCATGCCTATAGATATTTGACAGTATTTGCAAGGAACTTGTATACAGTTAACTTTTAGATGATTTCGACATCCCTTTGTCTAGTTACTCAATGTGTTAAGATTTTGCTAAGATTGCAGTGTCATCAGCAAATGTTGTTATGTGAGTTTCATCTGTATTTGGCAAATCTCTTGTGTATAAAATGTACAGAATTGGACCTAACACACCACTTTGTGGTACTCCTGCTAATATTTTCGTCAATGAGGAGTATTGATCTTCATATTTTACCTGAAAATGTCGATCGGCTAAGTAAAATTTTAGAATCTGATAATACTGCTTTGGTAAATCTCGATGCAGTTTATATTCTAGTCTTCTAAGCTACTCTTTATCGAAGGCTTATGCTTCATCAAAGAAAATACTTGAACAATTTTTTTTTGCTTTCCAGCGCATCTTCAATTATGTCTTTGATTCTGTGGACTTGTTCTATATTCGAATGTTATTCTCTGAAACCGAATTGGTGGGGAGGAATAAGATCTCTGTTGAAGCCGTTCAAGCTTTTTTGAACGGGAAAAATTTTGCGTCGCTAAGATGATAATTTTGATTCACGCGAATTACTCCAACTTATCAACACTCAGAAGGAACAAAATTTAAATTGTGTAAATTTATTAATTATTTATTAATTGTATGTACTGATTTGACTAGTACCGTGTACGTAAGAAAACTGAACAAGAAAAAAAAATAATATTTTTTTTTATATACATATACAATAAAAACAAAAAAAAAATTATAAGAGAACTTATATAACGTAATAGATTGAATCAAAATATCAGGGATGTGCATCCATTTGAAATTGAGTACACTTTAACATACTCCGCCTCTTTGAAAGACGCTGGTCATTCAACATTAATAGGTTTCCGTGGTAGAAGACAGATGAAAGTAACAGCCCTTTTTAACTCACCATTTTGCGCCTTCAGCGTTACAACTCGTAATTCGATCTTTCCCTGGGTGCAGCTGATTAATACCACTTCAGATGACTACTCCACAAATTCACCACTTCAGAGGAGGCAAGTTATCGTCCTTTAACAAAACTAAATTGCCTCAAAACAAAATTGATTTCCGTTGTTGAAGTTGGAGCAAGTATTCAGATAACCACCTTGCCCAAAAGTGTTGGTGTAGTTGTTGCACCAGGTTCCATCGCTTCAGAATATGCATGTTGTGACCTTGAACGTCAGGTTCAAGAATGCAGGTTAATGGTCGGCCAATCAAAAAATTACCAGGCGTCAATACTTGCAAGCCATTGGAATCATTCAACTTTTCAAAAGTCAGAGAGGCACTTCCTATAATTCGACGTAAAATGTACCTTGCGGATTTGACCGCAGCTTAAAAGAGCCCACCAAAATTCTGAGAATATGGTGGAGCCATATTTCAGGTGATTGTCTTCCTCACAAAGATTTTGTATTTTTTGATTATGACAATGGCTCGAGAGCAGCTCGAACAGTTGATGCATTTAATTGTTGGCCCCAACAAAATGTGTAGCATTGTCGGACCATATGTGCTCAAAATACCTCTTGTTGCCATAAAACGTTTCAAAGCTCCAAATAATGCCACTCTTGTATGGTCCGTCACCAGCTCAAAATGTGCAGCTTTGGTAGCAAAACAGACAAATATGAACAGGTAAGCTTTTGTTGGCCTTTATCTTCGTAGCTTGTAATGTATATGAAACGGCCCGCAGTAATCAATGCCGACGTTGATGTATGGAAACGATAAAGCTATTCGGCTTGCTGGAAGATGATCCATTATTTAATGTTCTTTGGTTGAGCTCGACGGCAGGTAAAGCATTGAATAGCAACCTTTTGTGCAAGGTGACGACCATTTAATGGCCAAAATTGCTGGCAAGTTGTGGCCAAAAGAGTTTGAGGATCTACATGTATAGAAATTTCAAATGTAAATGCCTGAGTAATAATAATGTGAAAGGATGGGAATATGGGAGGAGATGGGATGTTTGATGTCATAGGAAAGAGTTGCATGGGACAAGCGGCTTTCAACACGTATAATATCGCTTTCGTTAAAGAAAGGTGACAAGGTTTTTAGACGAGAACGATTGTTGATTTGTTTGTAATGTTTGAGTTGGTCGGATTTTTCTGCAAATGCTTCTCATTGAATCATCTTCACGATAGCAAAAACCCATGTTCTTTTTCTACCAGTGACAATTCAGGAAGCAAATATCTATTTTTAGTTGTAGTTTTCGAATTGGCGAAAAATCGAAAAATAAAGCTGATTACGTTTATTAGTGGCCAAAATTTATCCTTATATTTGATGTATTTGTAAATACCAGCAAATTTTGAAGTGTTATATTCTGCAACCATTGATGACTTTGGAATTTTACATTTCAGAATTTCCCTTTCTCCGACGAACTGTGGAGTGAGTTTTTGCCACGTGCTTTCAGTGTGAGTCAAAAAGCCTGGCCCATGAAGCTACAGAAAGAAGTTGACTAGTAGGGATGGCTGCATCCTCTAGATATTAAGTCCGCCAAATTATCACTTGACAAAACGTAGTACCAATCGGATTCCATTGTGGATATCTGAATAGTAGAAGCACGTTTTGCGACAAACATTTTTAAATGCGATGATCCAGAAGCAATCCAATGAAGTACAATCGTGGAATCAGTTCAATAAAAAATTTTAGGACAATGTAGTCGCAGTGGTGGAGTTACGTGTTTCATTAAATTTACCAATAGTTCAACAGCGCAAATTTCAAGACAAGGAAGTGTTTCCTACTTTGAAGGTGCGACACGTGATTTGGAGCATAATAAGAAGCTCAAATATATACCGTCACCATGACTGCTGCTTCGTAAGCTGCTTCACTAGCATCAGAAAACCCATGAATTTGAACTTCAGAATGTAAATCGTATTGCAGAAATCTAGGAACAAGCATTTTCTTAAGCTACAGCAATTAAGATCTAAAGTTTTGCCACTTTCAATACAAATTTTGAGGTAAAGCGCTGTCCTAATTTAATTTTAACTGCGATAGGTCCTATCTTAAGAGCTTGTCCAGAGTTATGACAGTTCCTGTAAGTCCCGATGGATTAAAAATTCGTGCTACTTTAGAGAGACTGGTTTGTTTTGTGATGGGTCTTGCTGGGTCAAAGTCTGCTACTTTAAATCGAAACTGGTCACTTTGTGGAACCCAACATAAGCCCAGAGTTTTACCGTAGTCAAGGTGATCGATGCATAAATAAGGTTCCAAATCAATGTCGTTAGTGTCTGCAATTAAGGAAGGGCGTTACTATACCATTTTCGCAATTCCATTCCAGCATCTTGTAAAATTTGAATAATGTGTTGCTTGACCTTTTTTACTTCTTGGATTGTGTCTCCTCCGATAAGCAAGTCATACAAGTATATATATATATATATATATATATATATATATATATATATATATATATATATATATATATATATATATATATATATATATATATATATATATATATATATATATATATATATATATATATATATATATATATATATATATATACAATATATCGTGAAGAATCGCGGCTGAAGCTTCTGGATATCTACAGCCACTAATTTCAGCCATTGTGCTGAGGTGTTTAGTGGCTAAGTATGAAGAAGCTGACATACTGTATGTTACGAATACGATGTTGAGTTGCGCTATAATATACTGCAGGTGAGTATCAGATTCGTTCAATCGAATTTGGCGGTACATTTTGGTAATGTCTGCACTGATTACATGCATTTTACGAGAATATTTTTATTTAAAGGCATGCTTTGACGGTGTGTTTCATGCATATCTAAAACATTTAGATTCAAGTCTACAATATTTCTGAGTGTGGTTATAGCTTAGGCATTTTTTACAATAAGGAATTTGGCCAGTTGATTTGGCTCTATTCTGACTCTTATGCTTGTTAATAGTCTATTGTTGATAGTCTTAACTCCTCCTTTCCTTAAAATCCTCATCCTGTGGATCATAATTTTAACTGGATGGTTTGAATTCCAGCTTGATGAGTGGCAAGTTCCTCTGGGATTTCTTTTATTTTGTATATATTTTCAACATTTTCTTTGTTAATAAATGTAAGCATAAACAACCCCCTTTTAGTGATTGGATTACCTTCGGGTTTTTCTATTTTTATTTATCTTAAGCATATTTACTGCATCTTCAATTTTTAAAACCTTGCCTATTAGGTCTTCTATTATATCCTCCCTTAAACAAGTTGGATGGAGGCCTCTAGCTAAAATTTTAATTGGGTGATCATAAAAATCCCAATCCTGCGATAATATAGAGAATCTGGCCTGTGTCACAACTCATTTGGTGCAATCTGTAAATAAACTCAATTTAATTGTTTTTAAAACAAATGAAATGGAAACTTATAAAGTTTAATTGCAAGGCCGAAATTATATTCTGTACAAAATAAGTTTTTCGTATTGTAACAACTTAACAAGCTTAACTTAATAAGCAGGGAACCATTAAAAAATAGATCCCCGTTATAATTTGATTAAATGAAGTGTTTGTGTGATAGCATTAGAATTGTTCCCTGTGGTCACAAATATCATTTGATACTTAAGGCTTTTTATGTTCGAGTTCAAGTTTCTTGTAATATCGTGTTAAATTTACAATTTAAGTCAAATAATTTAATTAAAACAAAATTTATTACATTTTAAATCTCTATTTATACAATTTAGTAACAACATACTTGTACAACTTAATAATGTATATGTGTAAGCAAGGCAAACGTATCAACAACATAATTATTTTCAATACATATTTACCTGTCACTTAAAACATAATTTTACATAAATTTAATTTTTATAAATATTTTATGTGTAGGTATATGTATATATATATATATTTTTTTTTTAATATTCTTATAACATTTACATATCACGTTTTATTATTTATTTTACAACTTTCTTAAGCACAAAAATGTTGAAAAATAAAGCTTCAACTTCTTAATACTATACATATAAACATGTACAGTATGTTCTGTAGAATATTCAGTAAATGGTTTATTTCGGGGTGAATTTTACTTTTTTCGGTATATGCATGTATGATCGGAATGGTCGAAGGGTTCTAGTTGGAAAGGATGGTCTTCATTTCAAACAACTCGCTATTCAGGTGCTTTTATCAAAAACCAAAATAGGTCTTAATGGCTGAGTGAATAAGTTCTGTTCGCTAAGCACGTTGTACTGATTCAGTATTGTTGATAGTCTTAACTCCTCATTTCTTGAAAATCCTCGTCCTGTGGATCATAATTTTAACTGGATGGTTTGAATTCCAGCTTGATGAGTGGCAAGTTCCTCTGGGATAGTTGGTTTTGTAAAAATAGCATTCCTTTCCGATTCGTATGTCTCGTTTTGTGGTCTAAAAAATTAGGACCAGACCACAAATGACTACTATGATGAGGAATTATAAGTATCCGAAATCAATTTTGGCGCCCTTGCTCATGATATTTGTGAGTAATACGGAGAGTAGAACTTGGAATGTTTTCACTTAAATGAGGAATTATTGATTGTTACCATTTTGTTAGTATATTGCACCAACAAACTTTCCTTCAAGTATTGACTTTCCTTCAAGTATTTATTGTAAAAAATGTTTTCATTGGGGGTTTTAATGATTTGTTTGTTGTGGAACTGGTACTCGCGTGTAGCGTTAATACCTTTCTTCAGTTGGTAGACACTTCTTGAGTCCGTTTAGGTCGCATATTGTCATTTCTCCGAATATGTGGTATTTCTGGATGATCCCAAGTACTTCATCTTGGTTGAGAAGAAATTTACAAAATTCAAAATAGCTATACACTTGTGGTGACTGGAAGTTGATCTTAGAATTATGTAGTTATAGCCTTGTCAGCAAGTTTTAGGCATGAAAAAAATGTACGAGATGATAAATTCATCCACGAGCATCATCGGTTCAGTATTACTCATACTCAAGTAATTTTACCTCTGTTTAACAATTTAGTTTTGACGGTTTGTACTTTGGCTATAGTTGTGCAGCTCGAGCTTATCTCTTGTATATCACTTTTTAGGATAGTGGGTCAATTGAACAGTTACTTGGTGAAGTTTTTCCTCTGGTTCTTCTTGTAAATGGTTAGTAATTTTGTTGTATTCCCTTAGCATTTGTTGAGTGGTATTCGTTAAAGTTTTGTTGATTTTGATTGTTGTTGCGGATTATTTCATTTATCTGGATAATCCATCATTTCCAGGCACTATCAATCCAGTTGATCTATATCTTTGTTTTCGCGAGTGATTTTTAATTCCGAAATATATTGTCATTTAGTACGTACTTGATAGAATTATTGTGGTTGAAGGGTGTTGTCTTGAATACAAGCCTTTATGGATGCGCCTTCCAGATTTAGTTGTGATTGAGACATTATTATCTCGTGATACCGTTTCTTGTCGAAACCTCAATTCATCTTTCCGTTGGGTTTGTTTGATCGCAGTGTAAATGGTAACATCTGCTTCATAAGTTTTCGCAGCAATTCTCTTATGATTTTCCCTTGCAATAGTGGACTCTTGCATACTCTGTATGCGCAGTCATTCAATCAAATATTCTTGTACTTTCGTCTTAAAGTTAGCATGATTTTGATAACTGATTCGGTGTGGTCCCTCAATAGGGATATCGCTATAGTGGAATGAACGCACTAGATAGTCTTAATTACCTCATTTTGTTGGAAGGGGTTTAAATAAATTTGGGCACCCAAGGTTTTTTAGTCCGTTATAAGAGGGTTAAAACACTTTTTTCATTGTCTATCACAAGTATGCAAGTACCGTAAATTAACGTAGCACTTTGATTAATTTATCTCGTACATGCAAAATAGATTTCGACTTGATGCGGAAAACTTTTACAAATTTTGAAAATTTACCTACACAAGAAACCAATTTTTCATTTTTCATTTCCATGATAACCACTTGAAGAATTTCCGCTTTATAATTTGGAGTGGGTGTTATCATTAGAATGTCGTTCATATTTATTTGTCACACGTTTGAATGTATTTTTTGATCAACCTGGTCTCCTTTAAATAATACAGCTCCAATCGCGAATTAGAAAGCCTTGGTAGTTAGCAAAGAATGTTTGCTAAATATGAAAAAAATTAAAATTCACGTAGAGGACATCAGCTCCTTGATATTTCGAAACACCGCGAACCCTATCTGGTTCAGGTCAATTTTCACTTTCTTCATCTGGGCATTTTCTCTCCTCGTTAAGATGGTTAACTTTGATATGAGCACGAAATCTCGGATGTACCGCTTATAATATGATGCCAATCCCAGGAAACATTTGAATTCTTTCAAATTCTCAGGTTTCTTGATGCGTCGAATAGACAATATCTTTTTCTATTCTGGTTTTACGCCCTTCTCATTTTTAAGAACTTCGTTTAGACGATATTTACACGCAGGTTGGCTTCTTAAAATTTAGAAAAGACTTTCTCAACACGAAGTATATATTCCTTCTCGTTTATCCCTCCAAAAACTATGATGTCGTTTATATATCACTATATAACTATATATCACGTAGCATAATTCATTGATTCCTTCAGAACGTTATCGATCATCCGCTGAAAGATTGCTGGTGCATTCTTTAAGCAGAATGGAAGCCACATGGAATTCAAATGGCCCATTCTATGCACTGCTCTTATGCACTGCTTAAAATCATCTGCAGTCATTGGAGCAAACCTTTCTTTATAATGAGCGCGAAATATTTTGTGAATGGTTTTAAGTATTGTGACTTATCTTTATTAACTGATGGAACTGACAATTGGTTAAAAATTTGAAATTATTCGCCTTGCGCTAGAGGTAATTGAATGAGAAATATTATTTTATTGTTAGTGATCTAGTATTTGACGCTCAATATTCGGTAGAGATCTGCTAAGCTGTTCAAACTATTTCCACCTAGAAGTTGATTATTTGGGGTAATGCGGTTCATTATGTTTCTTAGTTCTGGTACCTAGTTGTTTTGGCGTAATAAGCAACGGACGCACTTTACCATGTTGAGATTTTGTTAATATGTCGGTTATAGCGTTTTGAGTATCTTGTAGCTCCTTCGTGGCAGGCATAAAATATAGCATACAATAGCATCAAATAGCATCAAATAGCATCAAATAGCATCAAATAGCATCAAATAGCATCAAATAGCATAAAATATCATAAAATGGCATAAAATAGCATAAAATAACATATAGAATAGCATAAATTAGCATAAATCAACATAAAAATCAATTTTCTGGTGAGTTGTTCCACTGGTTTTATTATCACGGATATTATTAGTCAACCCAGCATGGTTATTAGTCTACATTTTAGGAAGTGTCCTTGTGTCAGAACTGTTTTATCATCTATATTGTTTGATAGTATGGGGCTAGCGGTCTGGCTTTTTTTGGCTCCTAAAAAGCTAATAGGTTGCCTCAAGGATTCTTCGCAGGTGGTGTTTAGTTGATTTCACTCCTGTTTCCCATAAACCCCCAAATTGGGGTCTTCCCGAGGGTATCAAATGCCAATCCATTCAGTTTTCTCCAAATTTGCCGAGTTTTTCGATTTTTTTAAAAATTTCCCACCGTACTTCAATATTTCTAATTTTGTACTATATATACGGATATCTGCGTGTTTGTTTCAACTGGACGGGTCTCTTAGATAATGTATCAATGACAATTAATGTGATAAATTCTAAATTTCAATTTTCTTAAACATACAAATATAATCAGAGTAGCATCGTCCCGTGCTAATGATACACCTGCTAATTTAATTGGTGATCGTGCATTTCGAAAATTATTCAATAGATCAATTCAAGTCAATATCGATCAAGTTAGTTTGTAGTTTAAGATGGCTATAAGATATTTTAAAGCAAGTTTCACATATTCGAATACAATTAAGAATCGTTTTTTTGTTTGGTAAAATGGAGTCTCTACGAGTCTTAAAATCTAAAACTATAATGTGAGCCGTTTATTGAATTTTTCCTTTACATAATTTAGTAGACATGTGTCACGCAAGGGTTAAATTGAATAGAAATTATTTTGAAATATAAATCTGGGTTTTAAGTAAAAAATCCTGGTTTACGGGTTCATCACATTTAAAAAAACGTGATTTTTCAGACCGAGTAAACCTGATCTGCAAACCCTAGGTAAGATATTTTATAACAATCAGTAGACTAAAGAATTTAAATTTTCGCATTACATAAAATTTTGGTACACAGTATAAACTTATGACGACTATATACAGCTCAGTTTTTGGTTCTTATATTAAGCAATGCTTGGTTCTTCAGTTTCACATTTTTTCTCTTATAAATGTTGAATATTTTCTTTAATTACAGCTGAATTTTCATTTTTAGTAGAGTTATCAAAGTTTGGAAATTTTGGATTTTTTGAATAAACTGGAAAATACCTTTTTGAGGTTCTTCATTTGTACTTTCTCCAATCGTTTTGAGTTTTAATTTTATATGGAATATCACTTTACCACTTAGTGAAATAATATTGATTATGTTTGCAGCTGGTTTTGTTTATAAATTTATGACCCTGCTTTAAACAGTTGTATTATGCTTAAGAAACCATGAACATCTTTGAAGTCCCTTACCACAATTGAAGGTGGAGGACAAATGGTTTTTATGGATTGTATTCTTGAGTTTTAAAATCTGCCGTTGCAATATATTTCAATAAAATTTAAAATTTAGTTTTAAATTTAAATTTATCAGCATCCACATAAATTAAATCGTTGCTAAATTAAGTTGCACAATACAGGATGTGTGGCTTATTAATCTTTCATTAACCAATTACTTACTTTGTCCGCAGTTACCAAAAAGCTGCAATAATTAAATGGCTGTATTAAATATAAGACGTTGGTCGCTAAAAGTTTAAGATTTTTTTGGCCCTTATTACCCTAATTGAAGTTTAAGTAAATTAAATCTTAAACATTTTGATAACTAAGCAGTAACTGAATAAAAAAATCTCACCTTCAGCCAAATATATGTGATGGTACCTTTTCTATCGAGCATACTGTACCTAGTCATTCATATTTATATACGACTTCAGATATACACACCCAATGTAATATTTGGTTTTTATACATAAGTATGTTGAACAAACGAACGAAAAAGTTTATTGGAATATAAAAGTAACAAAAAAAAAAAAGTTTCATTAGTTCTACGTACTTTTGTATATTGTTTGTAACGTTCTGTTTATGAGTTGTACCAAGAAGTCAATAGGACTCAATGTGTATGATGATTTTGTAATTATCACATCAAGTAATGAATAAATTAATTATTTAGTTTTTAATGTTAATCATATATGAGTGTCATATATATGTGTTCTTGAAATTTAATATATGTGAATGGCTGGTTAAGTACCTGGTAGGGTTTTACTAATATTTACTTGTTATGGGGATTTACTTTCCTATTATTTTTCACTAAAGTCAGTGTAAGTTTAATAAAGGACGTACGACAAAAGCTTTGCTTTAATCTACAATCTGTATAATAATTTAAGTGCCTGCTCACATTATTATCTTCTCAATATTATCTCAGAAGACAGTTATTTATATGTTCCATACGAAAAAAGAAGGATCACTTTGTATTTTGCCATTTAATAATGTTACTTCCCTGTAAGCAGAAACTTTCAAATTCAATCTCATTGATAGACCACTGTGGTCATGCAATTTAGTCCAAGCCTAACTTTCATTGGAAATAAGAGCAAAGATAATATATTTAAATTGAAATGCTGGCAATATCAGCATCATTTTATATTTTAGCATTTCTTTATTATCATATTTGTATTTTCACCCTCTAAAATTTTTCACTGTTAACTTTCAAACGTTTTTACGCCCCATCCATCCAAATAAAAAACGCATTGGAAATGGTAAGGGCATTGCTCCAAACCATACAAAATTAATAATAGTTGTAAAAATTGGTAATATTCCTAAATTTTAAAAATCTAAAAGATTTTTAAAATTCCTCTTAATTCAAAGTAAATAACTTAATTACTTTAAAGGAATCGTTTCACCATGGACGTTTGATATTTTTTGTTGTAAAATAAAATTTCAGCAAATTAAGAGACTAGCTGCAACCGCAGACCTTATTGCAACATTTTCTGTTAGATTGTTTTAAATGCCATGGTTGTTTTTTGTCTGGTCGATTATTATATTTTCCTCCAGTCGTGATTTGATTTTTCAAAATACTTCGTATTGTTTTTTGTTTGCGATGAACCTTTAACCATAATAGTTTTCGAATTTTGGGCTATATCACGCCCAAATTACGAATAAATTGGGGTTGAAGGGATTGTGCATTTTGGTAATTTGTTCTATATAAATATCTACGAGATTTGCGTCCATTGCATTTCAATTGTTTTATTTACAATTCGGGTAGTATTTGGAATACTAATCAGTGTTAGGTTTGATTTTTATAACAAGTATATTTGTTAATCTGTTTATCGTCAAGGATAACCTAAAAGAAACTTAATATTGGGCTGTATTTAATATTTTTGGTTAATTACTTTCCAATTTACTAGAATTGAGCATTTTCAATACTGGTTTATTTATTGGGGCTTTTGCTTTAATTTCCACTAATGATTTGCCATTCTTCTGCAAGTCATTGCTTGTCTTCCGACTTTCCTCTTCATTTGCTGATTCCAGTCAAACATTGTTATATCACATGGTTGTTTCCTTAGTGTATGAGAAATACATCTCCATTCCCGTTTTATCTTGACCGTAATATTCCAACTGTTTCGTTATTATGTGCAGTTTGATGTTTGTTTGCCAAAATAACTATATTTGTCGAAGACATATAGAAGTCATTTTTACACACAAGTGGAACATTCGTATCTAGATCATTGAGTTTACCTTTTAATCCCCCGTGAATGGTTCTAAGATATGTGTTTTCTAATTTCTACATGACATTATTCGCACAAGAATCAAGAATATCATTGTTGAGAGTGTGCAATCATACCTTACTTCTCGAGAATTGATTGGATGGATGTTGTTAAGTTTTGTCATTGGTGCCAAATGATGACCAAGGAGGTTCGCTGCTGTTGATGACAAGTTTTTTG
>OY744476.1:106187825-106280325 GCA_963556175.1 Tipula confusa | reverse complement strand
CATTCATCAGGGTTTAACTTTCGTACCCATGCTTGAAAACGGGTCAACACCTTGTACAACTTCAGTTTGTGGGCATTTGCAAGGTGTTTTGACCTAAGCAGTGGACGTCAGGCATACAAAGCATGGTAAGCAGTGACAATACGAGCTTTATTATCCCCTTTCACACAGTTATAATGAGTGAAAAGGGTCCCGAGGTATCGGAAACTTGTCACTCCTTCAAATGTATAGTCACCAATACTTAAATCAATTGCATTTTGGTCTCTAAAACTAGTGCTCATATATTTGGGTTTGGGCTTATGAATTTTGAGAGCAACGAAAGCTGAGAATCGTTTAAATGGATCTAACAGTTCTCTGACACTGTTGCCATTCAGTCCAATTGTACAGATATCATCTGCACATATGCCATAACGTGCTTGACTGACGGTACAAGAAGTTGATTCGAGGTGTTTTAGTTTTACGAAAGATAAATTCTAAAATGAGATTAAACAGTATCGGGGACAAAGCTTCTCCTTGCCGTGCACAAGAGCTAATTACATAAACTCTTAATAGCTTTTTCTCAATTTTGATATAACATTATGACTGAATTACTGTTATTTTACAGAATCGCACATATTTGTCAGGTATTCCAAGACCTAGCAAAGCAAACTATAAGCTTTTTTGATGAATTGAGTCATAGGCTTGTTGGAAATCCCAAAACCCCTGATATATGCCACGAGATGTTTCATAATATTTACTAATTTATTTTGTTTTTTTTTAGTTTGACTGAAGTTTGATATCTTTTTATGCACCCGCGTGTACACATTGTACACTATCGTAAATTTAATTAACTGGTTGTTTGTGATACGACCGGATTTTATAATATACCCACTCGAACTTAATACTGGAACATTATTAAAATTTTTGCTCAATTATCGATTTTTAATGATTACCCGAATTAGGAACCTTTTAGTCATCGTCGTTTCCGTTTTGACGAACATTTGGTGAATCCATCGATTACCACAAATAAAGTGAATTTCGACGAATAATGTTATTATTTTCGTTACGTATACAGAATGGTTGTGGATGATCTGTATTTGATACTACAACAGCTAGTTCCCATTTACTATTTGATTACAATATCAACTAGATTGAGTTCTATTTCCTCTTTTTTAGCCACTTTGTCATACTGAATTTTATGATTTATTTGATTTTGCCTCAATCTTTCCATAGGATTAACCAGAGTTGGCTGTACAAGCTTATCATGGATTGGAATTTTAACTCTTAACGGCCTACGCATTAACATTTGTGAGAGTGATAATCCTGTATTTGCCAATGGAATCGTTTGGTACTCATGTAAGGCATTTATTACAACACCTTGACTTTCTGTAATTTTTTTAATCATCCATTTTGCAATGTGTGTGTACTGCCCTCTCAGCTAATCATTTAGATTGTGTATACCGTGTACTGAAAAATACAAATTTCGAATTCTAAGCTTTTGCAAAATCATTCATCTTATATGAATAATTTTGCAAAAGCTTGGAATTCGAGCCATCATTATACTGCTAGCCGTTTTATCAGACACTTTATGGATTTCCAGCCATTTGGAATAATAATCCATCATAACACAATAATTGGTTACAAAACACTCCATTACGTCACAACCCAATTTTTCAATCGGCAAAGTTGGGGTAGTGTGACCTATCATAGGTTGAGAATAATTAGATGACTGTTACTTTTCACATAATATGGCATTTCGATATGATTTTTTCAATGTCGGCGTTTATGTTGGGCCAATACAAAATTGGTTTTGCCTTTTCTTTATTTTAGACATTCCAAAATGAGGCTTGTGCAACAGGTCTAAGATTTCACCTTGCAATCTTAAGGGAATAAACACCCTACCTTCATAAAATAGCAACTCATCTTCGACGAACAATTTATCCTTCATAGACCAATAAAATTCTAATGGATCTGGAACTTTGTCTTTTATTTTTGGCCAATCTTCTTTGTGGCACTTCATTAGTGAATTCGTAATATTGTCATGAATTAACTCGTTTTTCCTAATTTTTTTGCTTTCATCGCTTATAATATTATAGTACATGTACGACATCTTTGAGTGAACTTTCAATATCTGTTGAATCAAAATTAAAATTTTTAGATAACAAATCAGCAACATGTAAATATTTACCCGCTACATACTGACCATCCAAATTAGTAATTAACAATTTTTTTCTCATACGTTGTAATCTATTAGATGGAATCTCCGATACTAGCTTGCTCATAAAATTGATACCCACGGTTTAGGATGTGTTTCCACTTTGACTATTCGCTCGTTAATAAAATTGTAGGATTGCTTACATCCGAAAACTATAACCAAAATCTCGTTTTCAATTTATACATAATAGAATTCTGCTGAGTTCTTACTTTTTGTTGCAAAGCAAAATGGTTCCCCTTGCTGCATCAAACAACTACCGAAACCATCTTTCGTTGCATCTGTTTGTAAGGTAATGGGTGATTTTGGATAAAAAAATTAAAGCAGCGTATTTTTAGCAATATTTTCTTTGATTTTGTCGAGTACTTCAGTTTGTTTAATGGTCCATAAAAATAAATTATCGTGTTTTAATAAGAGATATATAGAGGTAGATTTAATTCCGAATAATTTGGAATAAAATTACGGAGATAATTAATTGTACCCAGAATTTTTTCCAGTTCATTCCGATTTTTTCGTTTTTTTATATTTTGAACCGTACGAATTTTTTCCGGATCTGCTTGCATGCCATTCGCTGAGAAAATATGACCAAAATATTTTTCGAATTTTCTAACAAATTGCAATCATATACCATATTAAAAGGACAATAAACGATAAAAGTTTCGAAGCAAAAAAATTCTTCAATCCTGAAATTCACACAAGATACAGATACAAGATATAGAGGCGATGATAACTCAAAAGTTGGTTACATATTAGTGAGTGTCCCCTAACTTGGCAAGTGTGCAACTATACACAACGATCACCAAGTCATTTTTAACATGTCGTATATGATGGAAATCAACTGAGGAATGTTTAAAAAAAACGATAATTTAATGACTAGCACCAAGAATTTTTAACAAAAAGCTTTACATTTTTATGCTCGAAAACCGAGCTTTGTCAATAACTACAGACGATTAGGTATCTCGTGCAGTAATACCACGAAAATTAACTGCGTAAACATAGCATTTGCGCTAGATGCTTACGATTATACCAACGTTCAAAAGCGGTGCTAAACAAAATAAGGCAACAATATTGTACTACTAGTTCGGTACTTAAGTGTTCAAAGTAGCGTACTTAAGTGTTCAAAGTAGTCTCGGATCTCTAGGGCAAGCCATATAGAAAAGTTTTGACAATGTGCGTGCTCGTCGTGCCCAAAATTGTTGAAAAATATTGCCTTTAATTTATTTCCGCAACAACCTGGTTATGTGAGTATCAGCAAACAGAGGAGCGGGTACAAAGTAGTTTCACCAGATTCAATGGAGAAGGTTCTTAAAACAACAAGGTTTCAGTTATTTTATAAGAAAATATTGCCATTGAAGCATTGACATCTGCGGATGGGAGGTTCCAAAAAATATTATGTGGTGGTCACACTGAATGTGAAAATGCCTTTAATTCATCTCAGTGGTAGGTATAGTGCATATTAGAAGCACCACCTAGTTCAAAGGTCCCCAAATGTTTAAAAATTCAAAAAACTCTCATATAACCCAAGAATGTGGTGTGTTGTCGAGGCAGACCTTAACTACAGCAGTAATTAATGGCTGGTTTAACATCTGAACGGGTACATGCAGCGCCACCATTCTACAATGTGGGCATTAATTATGCAGGGCCATTTTTAGTTGCATTATCGCATACGTGGCTAATTTCTAGTACCGCAAGTGGCGGCTCTAGTTGCTATATTGTGGATCGCCATATATGATGGCATTTTAAATTGCGATATCAAAAGAAGCAAAAGTTTCTTGGTTATTCAGATGATGTGGCAGTTGTATCGTGACAAAATAAGCGTTAAACGGGGTGCGATGGACTCTTTGAGGATTGGTTATAATCTATAGGCATGCAGTTTGAATATTATTTATACCAAATTGGCTTTAGTGGAAATAAACCTACCTCCAACATTAACCATTGACTGTATGCTATAGTTCGACGAAAAGTGGCGCGTGGTAAGCAATATAAGCGCAGAATAGAAAATTTGCAGTTGCAATTGATGATCACTGCCTATGAATTTGACAAGCGCTTGTTATGATCTAACATCTTGGATGACATTTGTTTATCTTTTAAAGATTAACATAGTCAACTTTACTTCAATTTATCTTACTCGGGTTTGTAAACATTTTCAAAAGAATACTTTAATGAGGTTATTGCAATTTTTTGAGTTTCTTCGAGGGCAACAAGTTCCAAACGATATACTCCTTCTTGGCTGATTTATCAAACGTGCCATGTTTGTTGTTACTATACAATTTTGGTGGTATCCGCATTATTTTATTTTTATTGATATTTTAATCAAGCAGTTTTTAAAAATGAGGGTTGAGCCCATCGATACTTTACGAGGAATGCGATTACCTACCTTCCAAATAGAAACGGTTATTTATGCTCGTTTGTTGGTATTTTACTTACCGTAATATTAATCCCAGCCAAACAAGTGTACTTGATTAATACCAACATATTAAAATCATACGTAAAAATCGGTTTAAAAGCTTTTAGGGTGCCCGCCTAAAAGCACGAAAAGATATCAAATACTAGTTTATTATAATAAAACGCGGCGACTATAAAATTTATATGAAACGACATCAATATTAAAGCAATGTATAAATAAATAAACATAATTATAATCATAGTTCTATTTTATTGCTTAGCATAATTATAATTTTTAATTCTCATATAATATAAATTGTATATACGGTTGCATTTATAAATTAATGGATATAATTTTATTCAACATATACATAAATCGACAGATTGTATAATTTTTAATCAATATACCAATAAAATAAAATGGTGTGAGTGAGCCTTACCCAACCGAAAAACATAAACAAAACAAAAAATAAATTAAATACCGAATTTTCCATTTTCACATACGAAATTGAAAAAAATAAAATTATACAAACAACAACAACAAAATTGCCACACTAAAAATATGTCACATTTGGTCAAACATTTATGTGTTTAGCACAAACAAAAAAATTATAAACAGTCTTGTGTGGATATGTTATTGTTACAACAAAATATTTTTTTTTTTTTGTTATTAGTGATAAAATTTCATCATTCATACCATATACATATAATATGTCACAGCATATTTAATCACCTATGTCACATCGGAATAAATTTCTAATTAATTATATAGAAAATAAATTGTATAATTCGTATCTGTCGTACAGTTTGTACACAGTCGTACATGTATAGCATCAGTTTTATCGATTTTACTTCATTTTTTTTTTTTTTTTTGTTTAGATCTGGAAAGTTGTGTTGTTCACTTTTGTGCGTTGAAATTTTATGCTACACAATTTAAAGAATATAAAACTTGAAGTCTCCTGAGAGGTTGTAGCATACATACAAATCTCAAGGTTTGCTAATAAAATTAGACAGTATTGTACGCACAGATTTATTAAAAGAGGAATGAAAATGATATACAATACAATTTTTTGACTTATTTTGTTAATTCCTTGGAGTGACATCGCAAGCTTCAAATATTATATCGAGCTTAAATTTTATGACTTTAATGCGGATATATGAATATTTTTTGAGTTTTTGAAATGATTGAACTAATAAAAAGTGTTCGCACAAAAATGGACTAATAGTAATGTAAATCAAAAATTTACTTAAATTGAGTGTGACAAAGCAAAGTTATGCCTGGTGAATGGAAAGTGGCACCGTGATGCCCTATTCTTCAAAAAGAAGATTGCTCTAAATGCGAAAACTATAGCAGCATACCTCTCCTTTGCCCAGCATACAAATTACTATCTTATGATCAGTCGCTGGTAAAGTTTTTTTCGATGAGGATGATGCTTTTTAAATATTACGAAACATCTCGTGTCGGACATCCGGTGTTTTTAGATTCCCAGCAAACCAATGACTCCACCCATTAGAATAGCTTATGGTTTGCTTTGCGATGTCTGGAAATAGCTGGCAAATATGTGCGATTATGTAAAATAACAGTATAATGCAGTCACAATGTTGTGTCAAAGTTTTGAACAAGCTATCAGGAGTTTTTGCAATTAGCTCTGGTGTTCGGCAAAGGGATGCATTGTCCCCGATCCGGTACTCTTTAATCTGATGGTAGTACTTATTATTTGTAGAAACGCCTCAGAGCCACATCTTATACCGTCAGTCCAACCTGCAAGTTCTGGTTTATGCAAATCATAACTGTATAAATAAACTAAAAGGTAAAAGTGTTAAGGATCTACTGGATCCACTTGTACGATTCTGTAAACCAAAAATATGATCACTGGTTTAAAAGTAAAACCCATAACTATAGAAGAGGTTACAAACATCATAAAACAACTAAAACTATGAGCCTCTGCTGGTTATGATGATATTACAGGTAGCATGGTTAAAATTCTAACTGGTATTATATCTCCTTCACTACTAACACATAAATCACATAAAATTTTGGATCAGTGGAGATGTGTTTCCCACTTTTCTTAAAAAAGTTTGTGTTATTCCTGTTCTGGAATCTGGAGATATTGATCAATAACAATCGACCAATTTCAATTCTAGTAGTTTTCTCTAAAATTTAGGAACAAATAATTTTTAATGTCTATGCATCGCTCTAGTTTACCTATATTCACTTCCACAAATTCCCCGGCTAAGCGCTGTTCATTCTTTCGCTAATTGTAGTAGTGAGAAGTTTGTTCACTAGTTTCAAGGTTCCATACATCCATACTTGAATTTCCATCCATACTTGAATACTGTTAATATTCTCCTGTAAAACTTCTGCCGCTTTGATGGAGTCTTCGTTTGATGAGAGTAATGACATATCGTCTGCACATGTTGCATGTTACTTGATTGCTTCTAGGTATACTTGCAGTATATAGCCGTTATAGTATCAGGCCAAGCACACTACCCTGTGGTATACCAGATTAAATTAAACGGACATTTGTATAAACATCATAAATTTTTGTAATAAAATATCTGTCCATTAAACACGGTGTTAATATTCTATAGAAGTTATGTGTAAGCATTGCTTTAATTTGTATGGGACTACAATACAAAATAAAGCCACAACTTATCAAAAGCTTACGCTGTGTCCTTCGTTGATGGAACCAATATTTTGTTTTATTTGTTTTATGTGTCACCATTAATGTATATACAAATATTTCTACCTCGTTAATGTTGATTTCTGGAATAGTGTTTCTGTCGTCTGCCTTACATTTAGCTTTTTTTAATAAGTGAAACTTTTTTAAATAAACTGGGGGTTTTAAACGTCATTAAACGTTGTTATATGTTTGGCTATCTGACAATAGCAGGATACTGTGGTAAGTTTATGGAGCCTTAATTTAATATTATTATATTTTGCATGCAAATCTAAAATGATTTTTTCAAATGTTTTGAAATATATATTGATGCGTACTTCCACGGTAATAATTTGCAGTGCAAATGCAACCCTCAGACGTTTCCAATAGCAGGAGAGGAAATTATTCTCTAGTTAAAAGAGAAACTGGGTTTTTTTGCTTCATTGAAAAACATGTTTGGTCCAACAATGTGTAAATGTTTTTACACAAGTGGCGTAATCCTAAGGACGTAAAATTCTAGTCGCATTTCAATACAATGCAATAATTATAGTTCCTGATTGTACACATAACAATATGGATGCTATAAATATCAAAAAATAAATCACTGGAATTGCAGAGCTTTGAAAATTGAAATATATTCATAGAACATTTTTGTGGTAATCCATCCATTATCGGAGATTACAAAATTCACCAACGGTGGATTGGCTACTATATTACTGCATGTACAAATAACCGTTAAGTTCGATTAGGAGGTCCAACGAGGTTATGCTTGTAAATATGTTGAGCCCCTTTAGCAGCTAAAACATGACTTTTTTCGGAACACAGCTAAAAGCTTGTTTCATCCACATTGCAAAATTTGCTCAGATAATTTTAAAATGCTGGAATTATTTGATTTAGATATAGACTTTTCAGCATCAATAAACCCTTTGACTTTTTTAAAAACGTCTTCTTTATGAGTGGAAACCCTTTTTTTGGTGGGTGATGATGCAATTGGCGATAATACCCTCCTTACTTGCTATTAATATATGGTACAAGGACATGCGTTTCGTTCTTTTGAAACTTTTCTCCCAAATGGAAAAATAGGTTTGAACGAAGAATGTTATATTTGTTTTCCGCTAGGTTTTATTTTTGATTTCGTTTAAACCTACTTGACATTTTTCTTCTTTCTACGTTCCTTCTTTTTACGGCATTGTTATAATACTAATTATGCAAACGTATATAAAATATGATAACAAAACTTAACAGTAGCCGCAAACCTATTAGTTATAGCTATTAATTTAATTACTAATTGGCAATAAAAGCTGTAAAAAATAAGTTCAACCATTTACACTCCCGAGTAAATCATTGTATCACGCAGAGGTAACATTTATTGAAATGGCCAGTGAATTATTGAAACTATGTTAAAATCGATCAATGTTTGTATCACAGAAGAAGAAACAAATATATTATTTATTGACTTTTGCAAGAGATTAAAATATCTAACTAAATAATTATTAAAAAAGAGAAAGAGAAACAGTGAAATGTTAGATTAACTATTATAACTATTAAGGTAGCCATCGCCGGAAGGAAAGTTCTAAATAGCGCAATGGTGAATCAATAACTGAATCAAGTCAATTGCAGATATCAATAACTGTAGAATTACCCCTAGTTAGGTTTGAAGTTTAAGCCCTTCCTGCATTACCAATTATAATAGATTTGGGTGATAATCTGCACCACATACACATATATATAGTTATATATATATATATATATATATATATATATATATATATATATATATATATATATATATATATATATATAAATATATATATATATATATATATATATATATATATATATATATATATATATATATATATATATATATATATAAATATATATATATATATATATATATATATATATATATATATATATATATATATATATATATATATAATATATATAAATATATATACATATATATATATATATATATATATTATATATATATATATATATATATATATATATATATATATATATATAAATATATACATATATATATATATATATATATATATATATATATATATATATATATATATATTTATATAAATATATTTATATATATATATATATATATATATATATATATATATATATATATATATATATATATAAATCAGTCTACTAAATAGTAAACCTAATTAGTGATATCTAAATCACTGATATCTAAATCAGTCTGCCTAAATAGTAAAACCAACTCAATCTGTCGACATACCAGTACCTCTTCATTGATGACGGATGAATGATTTCCTCTCTTTTCATTCTTTTTTGTTCGTTTGTTGAAAGAGTAAAATGAATTGTTCACCTCCGTTTCTCCCTGGAAAAATGGCCCGATTTACACAGATTGGTTCACAAATGAGGTTCTATTTTATATCTAATTTATTGACTATGAGTTCCGATATTAAGTAACGAGTTTCTTTCAGCAACGATGAGTTTAGTTTTTATTATACAAGAATTAACCACAGACATAAATTAACATAAAAAGTGATTACATTCATGTATTTGTAATATTAAGTGACATCCAGGGACTTTCTTTTTTTCAAAAGTAATCTAATTAGCGACAGTTGGTAAAATTAATTGGCATTTGAACTATATACATTTTTAAACCAATTGACCTGAATTGACCCAGCTTAACTTATCAGCATGGTAGCAAGATGTAAATATAGAAAAATAAATCTTACAATTTTTTTTTATTTTAAAATTCATTTTCCCCAATTTCATTTCAACTTGGTTATGAAAAATAACAATAATTCTCGTCAAACTTTGTACTGCTTTAATGAAAAATTGAGTTTTTCATGCGAATTTTCATAAATTCTATTTTTTTGTTGTGCTTTTTACTGTTAGTACCAGATTTTCATGACTTTGATTTGTGGGATTTTATATCGTGAACGAAAAGCAACAAAAACAAAATACAATTTTCTTTTATTTTTATCGGAAAACAGTTAAATCGCACACACTCTTATATATGGCGCTTTATTTTTCAACTGTGCTACTGTCATAAATAAACTTATGTCGTGAACATCATTTGGTGTTTTATATATATAAGATTTAGATTGCGATAATATAAATTTGATGACACTATATCTCATATTTGAATCGTATGTATATAGAGCGTGTAGAAGAAGTTCTGGAATGATAAATCGGTAGTAGTGTGATCATATGGATTTTTCTGATGTTTATCTTCAGACCAACTTTCTGCTTTATGCCAGAATATTTGTGTGTGAGCATGCGCATAACATTTGCGTAATCCAGATCATTGAGTTCACCATTGTTTGCCATTATAAGGAATGCGATATTTAATGTTCTCGTGACAATATCCAATATGAACAGTAACATCATTGGCGAAAGTATAAGCATTGTGAATTTACTACTCAAATACCATAAAATATAAATATTTTGGTCGCCTTTTTATTGGACTCGGCTTTCAGCGCCCTGATACAAATCTTGTCGTAGTTCAATTAATTTCTTTAGGTCTGAAAATTGCGTTCTCCAGTTAAAGTAGAGAATTCCTCTCATCAGATTGTCCAATGATGACTCAGATATAGAGGATCAGATCAATGCAAATTCTTCGTTTCGGAAAATCATAGCGTTCATTTTTATTGTTTTATTGAGAAGATAGATGACCAGGTCTTGCACAGCTTTAGTTGATACCTTTCTTAGAGATCGTCATGGTCGAGCCTTCTTTCTATTGTAGTGGTGTTTTGTAAGAATTTCCAATTTCTTGTAGTTATGGTGTTATAATGCGCTTATCTACAAGTAGATATATTGCCTCTGAATATTTCGGTGGTTACGTTTTTTGTTCAAAATATTTTTTTCACCTTCTTAACTTTTCTTCATCATAGTTGTTAAAACTTGATCAGAATCATTATTTATAGGTGAAATGAATGAATGGAGTTAAAGGTAATCGAATAAAAAAGTATAGTGTGGATACTGATCATAAATTTATTGTACAGCAATCTCTGAGATAATCCGAGTGACTAGACAAACTTAACTGTCAATTTGCCAAGCTGAATTCATTGAAAATCTGAAGCATATAAATCTGACAAAATTTTGAACTATTATATAGAGAACTTGCAAAGCATTTCTATTTTATCATACACTGGTTGTCAACAGGGTGAATAAATGTTCTCTACTACCCAACGTTGTACGAGCAATCGTTTAAATTAGGAACGGGGAAGGGCAAAAATATTTAATCAGTATTTTTAGTGAACTAGTGCTGCCAATGTTGAACGAACAAGAAATTAACTATCATTTTACAATCATTGCTTGCTTGTACCATATGTACAATCTGAATCCAGTATTTGAATTTAAAAACCGGACTGTTTTCTATCAAATGTTGATCTTCTTCTCATAGATTGATTGATTGATTTGATTGATTTTGAATGTACTGCCAAGCATTAAGCAGGATATCCCGGAAAGCGCCGGGCCCACAGTACACCCGTTTTTACATATACTTGGAAGGATATGGAAGGATACTAGTGAAATTATTGAGATCGACCCGGTTACAGACACCTTGTCGGCCAATAGTTAGTAAATTTTTGTGGGTTAGGGAAAGGCAAAAGTATGTTAGTTATGACTTAATTGGTCCGATTTCCCGGTATCCAATATTCAAACTACTATTAGTGTAAGACAATCACATTTTTGTTGTAATGCTCTGCATTCTGCCATCTCTCATCAGCAATTCCAATGTGCCACCATTCATCTGTAATCTGCAGAGGTTTCCTGAAAACAAAATCTATTAATGAACTTATTGCTCTTAGCCATAGACTGTAAGAAATAGAATTAATTTCAATCTGAAATCATAATTTAATTAATTATAATATTATAAAATTATAATTCTGCAATCCATATGCTGTAATAAATTGGATTAGTTTCCCTTGAAATTCGTTCCGTTGCGTTGTTGCTAAAAATTAGGTGTTAATTTAGTACCGTACTATAGTGGTAATATAAACCATAATATAACAGTACAAAGATATGAAATAATATAAAATACATTAATATAACAATATGAACACCAAAATTCAAATCTGAAACGTAAGAATATACAGAATATAAAATATAAAGATATCGAAATTAATTAAATAACCTCGGCATTTGTACGCAAATTAAATGCAGCAGCTATACTTGATTTGACACTTATTATTTCACGGCCCTTAAGATCTTCGTTAAAACATGTATTTGTATGAGAAGCCGGCATCCATCATCTTCGGGATGAAAGCTTTCAACAACATCACGTATTTGAGCATACGGATATTCTTTTGGGTCTAACACAAAATCTTCAGAGCTTTTCTGGTACAGATATAATTTTTATAACTTCATTTTATTAAATAAAATTGATCTTTCAACATATAAATTTTAATTTAAACCCTAAAATAGACCACCCAAATATTACGCACAGACAAAACCACTCTACACTCCAACAAAACTAAAAGATCCTAAGAATACAAATTTTACCTTAAAAACTAATAAATTTAGAGTTATTAGTTAATTTAGAAATATTTTATCTATTTAATATATTTTATTTATTTATATATAGATTAGAAAAATGTTTGCAAACTACATTTTCCTAATTTATTTGTTGAACTGCCCAAAAAAACTAGAAATTGAATTTTATTAAAATAATGAAACAATAGAATTCGATCGAATCCATCGTTTTTTAGCAATTACTCAATGTACTTGCATCAAAATCCACTTTATATTTACTTTAAAACCAAAAACACTACAAATCGAATTTTATTAAAATAATTGAACAACTGAATTAGATCGAATCCACCGTTTTTTAGCAATTACACCGTTGATCTTCTTCTCATAGATTGCTGATAAATTTATTTGGGATCGGCAACCAGAATATACTTGGCTACTCGATGTCCTTTAACTTCATGAACGAGATAACACAGAAAAATTCCATTAATTTCTGATGCTAGTAATAATAAGGTATCATTATTATTTAAAACGATCTTTTTATCGTATGGAGTTTATAGCGTAACCTTTTTCCATTAATAATCTTATTCCATTAAAAATCGCCACCTCAAGTTTACTCAGCGGTACTTTTAGCAAGAATCCAATATTTTTTGCGAAAATTCAGTTAAATCAGGAGAGAAACTCCACTGCCTTAACACATGATTAGACTACAGTTGTATAGTATCGTTGGCATTCTTTTTTTGGTTGTCAAAATATCAACATCGTATTTTCTCTTTCTGATTCATAAGTGCAAAAGTCATATAATAAAAATAATATTAGAATAGAATTTAAAATTAAAAAATAATTATATTTAAACTTAAGTTATTTAAAAATAATTTAGAAGTTAAAATAGTAATTATAAACTTAATTTACCTTTTGATCTTTTGATCTAAAGTGAAGCTGTTTTGATATTATTTGTAGTGCAAGTTTCTAAAGAGTCGGGAAAACTTTCCATGTGAAGTGCGCGTCAATTTCCAAGGATTTATTAGATGGTATCAAAGACGGTTCGGCAAACTGGATATGTGAAAGTAGTAGGGATGTATCAAACTATTCTATCCTTGATAATGATACTCCTGATACCGATCCCAATATTAGCATTGTTGATATCATGAATCAACTGAGAGTAATTGATAGGAAAAAATTTGGTTTTATGATTAGTTTTTTATTTCTAATATTTCTAATATTTCTAATTTGCTGATTTTATTTTTGTTTTTATTTACATTTGGTTGATTATGTTGTTGTTTTATTTCTTTATTTGTATGCTGCTTTTTTTTATCGACGTTTTAGTACTATCTTATATCATTTTGTTATATGCCAATCAAAAAAGTACTAGTAGTTGCGTTTTTCGTGATCAGAGGCTATTTCGTATTTTTATTTATTGCAAATGGTAATGAGTAGTAGTTTTAGTGTATAACACCAAAACGTGCAAAGTCTCGGAGCAAACTTTGACTTTTTTTGAATTTATATTGCAAATCTTACAACCAAACAGATGATGAGAAACTGTTAAAGATTATTACCATTTTCGAGGAGTTGATGGTGATTAAAATGCACGTACGCACGAGGTACATAACGAGCACAGTGCTCTATTAAAATCAAGAAAGGTACAAGAAAATTTTTAGTCTTATCAATGCTGAGGGGTGTTTTCAAAAATGTTCGACCCAAATTAAATTGTATAATCATTCGGAGGCTGTTTAATCATATTATTGCATAGTTCATCATGAATAAGCACATGCTCAAAATAGACTATGAAATGTATATTGCTAAATTGTTTGAAAATACATAAATATATCCTTTACTGTCATCAAAACGAATAAGTGGCGAATAAATGACATATCTTAAGTCTCAAAATACCACCTGATTTGATTATCATATCAGAGATTTGGATTTATTCAAATGAATCGAATGAATACAACTTACCAAATTATTATTTCTATACTTGTTGTAATGATCAATATCGTGATGGTGGTGTTGTTGTATTTATTCGTCCAAATCTGGTAACTGGCTCACTTCAGTATATTAATTAGTTATCAGCTGATTTAATTGTCCTTGATGTTAAGTTGGACACATTTTTTGATCCTTTATTTGCATTTATCGCTTTTGCATTAGAAGCATTCAAGCATTTTGCGATGACTTATTGAGACTATTGCTAAAGCTGAATAAAAGAATTATGATAATATTGGATGAACTCAACAATAACTTGTTAAAAAGCTCGGAATGTTATCATTATCAAGTAATGTTAGCTTTATACGGTTTTATTCGCTTTTTGAATGCTCCTACTAGGATGGCATCATGTCTTGATCGATAATGTTTTCGTTAAATCGCCCAGAACATTTCATTTTATTGTCGATAGCTTGCCAGTGCATATATCGGATCATAACCTAATTAAACTGGATATTATCACAACTTTTAATCAATCAGTGGTAGTTTTGTGAGCATTTTTAAATCCCATATTTAATCATCTAAATATAGTTTTACATATTGCGGTTTAAAAAAATTTAAACCCTGGATGAATTTGTACTTGCTGAACAAAATTAACAATTCAAAAAAATATTCGAGAAAATTAAGGTTATACCCAAATCATGTTAAGCAAAAAAAAATTTGTTGTTAACACTTCAAAAAGAGTCAAATTAATTATACAAATGGTTAAAACCTTGTACTACAAAAAAAAGTTTATATGTGCAGGAACCAACTAGAAATCTACTTGGGATTTAATAGATGAAGTCCTAGGTAGCAATCCTAATAAGATATGCAATAAGCAAACTTAAAAAAATTAATTCTAATACGCTACTTACTAGTTCCTAATCGATTTCGGATTAATTCAACAAATTTTTTATAAATATTACAGCATCACACCAATACATCATTGGTACTCCTAAAAATTACGCCATGTCTTATTTTTTTTGAACCGGTAAGTTGTTTAGAAATTCTATTTGTAATTAACAAGTTAAAAAAATGTTCCAAAGGATTTGATGATATGGATAATATTACCATCAAAAAATGTTCTTTGTTTTTGGTAGATGTTTTGAAGTATCTCATAAATTTGAGTTCAGAAAGTGGTTCGTTCCCCAAAATTTTGAAAATAGCCATTGTTGTACCCAGTTTCAAAAAAGGTGACGAGTTACAACTTAACAACTACAGGCCGATACCTCTTTTGAGCTCTTTTTCGAAAGTATTTGAGAAACTGGTAAAGAGTTGTTTGTTAAGCTACCTAGATAAAGTCAAATTTGTAAATCACAAGCAATTTGGCTCGTTAATTTTTTAAGTCATATATATTCTTCAATAAACAAGTTATTGAAACCCACTGCATTATTTGTGGATATTTCAAAAGCATTTGAAATGGTCCATCACGACGATAAATTACTTTCAAATTTTTGAATATCGGAGTTAGAGGTAATATTTATAAATGGTTTGATAGCTATCTTCGCGATCGTCGGCAAATTGTGAAAATCGATGAAACCTATAGTTGTCAAGGGAAATTGAATTGTGGGGTACCTCAGGGCTCAGTCCTTGGACCGTTACTGTTCTTAATTTATTTTAATTCATTCTTTGACATAAATCTTGTAGGTCACACCACAGCATTAACTTAGCGTTAAGTTATGCATGCAATATCACCTTGCGTAATACTGAAATTTCACTGAAAAGAGATTTAAGTAATCTTGGTAAGTGGTTTTACTATCACCGTTTAACTATTAGTGATAAATCTAAAATTTTACATTTTGGAAGTTTAAACTCAGATTATTTTTTACACTGTCCAATTTTTCATGAATTTTCCTGCAATGGAGGTACTTGTTTGTCTAACTGCTTTGAGGTAGCAATTGTGAATGAATAGTTAGGATTAACGCTAGACTCACAGCTAGGAAAACTGTGATCACAGCTGTGCATAAATTTTATAATTTAAGGCAGAACTGCCCTGCAGGTACTCTTAGGAATTTATATCATTCACTTGTGGAATCATTTTTTATGTACGGTATTTCAAATTGGAGTGGGGTGTACTTTTCTAATATAGAACATCTTTATATTGCTCACAAGAGAATCGTTAAACTAATATAGAATCACCCTAAAACGATGCCATCGACTCCGTTATTTCCTTTACGTCTACAAGGTCCTTAAAATGTTTTTTGTTAGAAACAATAGTCATCATAATCGTATAACTCATGGCTATTCTATGAGAAATCCTTATAATTTTACTGTTTACTATTGTAAAAATAAAAAATGTAAGAGGTTTAACCTTTGTTTGTTTCACTTGCTGCGAAAGCACGTAAAATCCCTTAATATCGAACGAAAACCGCAATTTGAAAGAGAAGCTTGTGATTGGGTTTTTAATATTGAGAATATTGAGAATTATTTCTAGTAGTCAAACATATTTTTATTATTTTTTTTTATTTTAAATAAATTGAGTTTATTTATTTTATTTTATTACAATCTAGTCTCCTGGACTAGTAAACAATTTGTTTCTGACTTAATTTACCAAGATAAGTATATCTATGACTCCACCCATTGGCACAGTTTCTGGTAAGTTGTTGTTTATACCACATCGTTATTGTGGATATAAATCAGCAAGTCGCTGTTTGTATTAACAATTAAACCAGTTAAAAGGGTTTGGTTCTTTTCAGTCTGGGTATAATATTGGTGTTGGTTAACAGCTGAATTGCCTCTATATTCATATGTTGCTAGAGTCTTTTTTCGTGTTTCCTTGCATTTTTTTTAATTTCATTTGAAACGGGATCCACTTTAAGGTCTCTATGTAGATCACTATTCCTGACGTACCATGGTGCATCGACGATGTTCCTTAGTACCCTGTTGTGAAACCTTTGAATGATACTGACGTTGCTGGGTTTTGTACAACCCCAGAGTTCAATACCATAAGTCCATATTGGTTTCAGTATTTGCTTATAAAGTAGCAGCTTATTGTTTGATGATAGAGTAGAGTGTCTGCTTATCAGCCAATGCATTCTATACTTTCTATACTTTCGTTTTAGTTCTTCGTTTTTCTTTTTGACGTGGACCTTCCATCTAAGTTTAGCATCCAGGGTCATGCCTAAATACTTAGCTGTATTCGCATACCGTATTATTTCTCGATTTATTGAAACCCATATATGTTCAACTCGTTTGTTGGTAAAATTTATGTGAACTGATTTAGTTTCATTCAGCTTAATTCGCCATCTTTTAGTTCATCTATTTACTTCGGAGATAGCTGATTGTAATTTTTGTGTTGATTCTTCGTTGCATCTTCCAACAGCTAGGATTCTTCGTTGCATCTTCCAACAGCTAGGATCGCAGTGTCATCAGCAAAAGTCGCCACTGTGATATTTTCTAATTCAGATAGATCATACGTGTATAGTAAATATAAAATCGGTCCTAATACACTGCCCTGCGGTACACCTGCTTTTATTTTTTTTAATTCAGATTACGTTTTAGCCAATTGAATTCTAAAGAATCTATCTTTCAAATATGATTCCAATATTTTAGCGAATTGCATTGGTAAGAGGTTTCTTAACTTATGATTAAGTCGTAATGCCTTGTTAAAAGCATGCGCCACGTCTAACAATATCGTGGAGCAGATAGTTTTCTCTTCAAGTGCTTCCTCAATTACATTGATTACTCTGTGTACTTGTTGTATTGTAGAGTGTTGACGACGAAATCCGAACTGATGATTTGGGATTAAGTTATTCCTTTCGATTATCGGATTTAACCTTTTAATCAGTAGATTTTCAAAGAGTTTAGACATAACTGGCGAAATTGGTCTATAAGATGAAGTTTTGTATGGTGGTTTATCAGGTTTTGACATCATTATTACTTCTGCAATTTTGCACAAACTGGGCACAAATTTGGTTCTAAATGCTGCATTGATAAGATAAGTAAGCTTAACTAGAGCCTTCCTTGGTAGTTATTTTAAAATTTCTGTAGTAATAAGATCATAACCAGGAGCTTTTTTCGAATTCATATTTAATTTTATCTCATGAATGGCTTCTTTTGGTGAAGTCAATAGAATTTCTTTACTTTCGTTTTCAGATTCTACCGTTATTATTTGAGATTCTAAAGTTTGATCATCATGTGGTTGGAATATTTTTTCGAGGTGCTCCGCAAAACATTGAACTTTATCTTCGTTATTTTGAGCCCATTTCCCTCCTTCTATTCTTATTGTAGGGTTCTGAATTGTTGGTTTTTTAGTTTTTTAGTTGCTTTCCAAAGTGAATAATCAGTCCTGCTACCATTAGTTAGTTTTTTAAGACAGTTACTGATTGACTCATCTTTTACTTTTTGGATTTCCCTTCTTAACTGTTGAGTTAAATTGTTTAATTTAGTTTTATATTGAGGAGCTCGTGTTTGCTGCCATATTCTTCTCGCTCTTCTTTTTTCTGCCAATAGTTCTCTAATTTCTTTAGGGTAGTTGTTTCCTTTTATTTTATATTTAATTTTTGGGGTACTTTCCCAGGCTGATTGTTGTATATCATTTACAAATTTTTGAATTTCGTTTTCTATTTGCTCCTCGCTTTTTAATGGAACCTTTAGGTTAATTTTTTCTTATAAGGACTACCTAAAGTATTCCCAACAAGTGTGTTTACAGTAGGTTGGTTTTTCAGTTGACAAGGTTTCACTACCGCATTTTCTGACAGCTTTAAGCAGTCCTTTACCTTTTAGTCGTTGTCAGCCTAGAACCCCAATGCACATTTTTTGCATTAAAATCTCCTCCAATTATGTATCTTTTTCCAAGTTAACTGAAGAATTCGAGATAATCTTTTTCTTTTAGCGCGTGTTTCGGAGGGCAGTAAACACTAACAACACTAACATAATTATTTTTCGTTTTGACGTTAACAGTGTTTTCTGGGTTATTGGTTTTATATACTTGATAATTCTTAAATTTTATATTTGATTGTCTAGTAAAGTGAGATTCCGTGATAAGACATAAGTCGATTTTTTCTGTTTCCAAGACCACCAGCATTTCTTGTTAATGTTGCATTAGTCCATCGGCACTCCAGCATATAATTCACGATCAATGGCCATTTTTCTGTTTAGGGATAGCTCCTTTAGCTCTATATACTCAAGTGTGTGTAATCGCTCATCAAACGTATTAAGTTTACTTAATATCAATTTAAGAGTTTCACTAATATTCTCACTTTGGGTAGTTTCTCTTTGATTTACTTTACTCCTTAATACTTGAGCGTAAGTTAAATTGCTCATTTCTTCCCGAGGCATTTCCGATACTTTTCGTCGTATTACTTCGAGCTTGTTTTTTCGAATGGTTGGTTTTCTACATAAATTTGAATTTTTTACATTCATTCTTTTAAACTTGATGCTTTGCAATTCAATAGCAATACTGCGTCCGCTATAGTTAGCGGGATGATTTTCTCCACAGTGAACGCATTTGGCCTGCCAAATATTTTTTGGTAGTACGCAATCTCTTGTATGATGTTTTCCGATACATTTGACACATCTTGGTTCCTTATTGCAGTACTTTTGTGTATGTCCATACGCTTGGCATTGTTGACATTGTGGTATAAGCTTACACCTTCTTAAAGGTTGTATAATCACTTTGCATCCTATAAGATGCACTTAGTTTCATATGTTTTTTCGATTATCTCATCGGCATCAAAGGTCAACATAAACATATTTAGAGGTGTTTTATCCCGTTTTTTTAATTGAATTGATGCATCAACAGCTTTAAATCCCTGAGCTTTTAAATTATCAATTATCTTTTCTATTTTACATGTGTAATGAAGGTTTTTAGCCATCACTCTGATTGGTCTAGTTTGTTTGTCTTCAAACGTGTGCCAATAGTGCTTTTCTTCATTAAGCATTTTTGTAACTTGTCGGTAACTTTCACTATCTTTCAAGTTTATTTTGATGTTACTTCCATTCATTACCTTTGCGTTAAACTGATCTGTTGCAGTTATTGTTTTTATTTTTTCATATAGTAAGTCATAATCTTTGATTTCATTTATGACTATTGGTGGAGGTTGGTTAAGCTGGTTTTTGTGGCGTTTTTGATATAACCTTCGGAACATTCAATTGTAATTGAGGCGGAAATGGAGTATTATTTAGTTTCCTCTTGTTCCTTCGATTTATAACTCTTACAAACTCCATTTCCCTAGCTAGTTCTTCTTCATCTGTATGGTACTCTTGCACAGCTTTTGTTAATATATTAGTCTTTCGGTTATTGACTTCCTTTGATTTAAGAGAACTAACTTCGTTTTCTAGAACTTTTATTTGCTCCTGCATCCATGCAATTGTTTGATTCAGTTGCTTCTTTATATTTATGGAATAGACCAATGCACTTTTGGTTTTGCACAATTCACTGTACAGTTTTTTATCAGTTAAAGAAAGATTGCAGTTCTCTTGCAACAGTTCATTTTTCGGGTTTACCTTATTTTTCAGGACGGTTTGCTCTTTTTGTTGCACTAATTTGATGTTGCCTTCCATAAAGGGGCTAGTGACTTTTGTAGGAGATCGAATTAACTTCTGATCCTTTGGAATGGATATGAAATATCCTTTTCTTTTGTACTCAGTTGAGTATTATTATTATTCCCTAACATATCTTGGGATTGGTTGTAATAATTATAGTATAGCAATGATTGGTCTCCCCCAGAATCCATGAGACCGATTTCCGAAGAGAGTGGATTTTCCTGAGCATCAGGTATACCACCTGGGGTAATTGTTTCCTTGTTTGTTACACTCATTGCGTGTTTATAGTGTATTGATTGCACTCGCCTCTAGTATTTAGCCGATGGGTATTCTATCGTTGCCCGGGTGTTACCACTTGGAGGTATACTAGACACATTTGGTGGTTTCTACATAGTTACAAAGTTGGGATATAAACCATGGTGGTCATGGCTATAGACAATCAACCCCTACCCTATTGAGACACACCCAACACCCTAAAGTCAAATTTATAATAATATAATAATACGTAGCAACTAAAAACGAAGTAATCAATAAGCAACAACAATTTTAATAAAATTATAATTCTTAGATGTTGAAATAAGAAATAACGAAACAATTAAATTAACTAATTAATGTATTTATTTTTGATTTTAATATCTTCTGTATATGTAAGTTTATGTAGCGCACCTAATGTATTATTTATCAATATTTTATTTATATTCTGTATTTTCAATCAGTGCCAAAAGACAGAGAGTCCAATATGATTGTTTAGTATGCCGGTCTATGGGACTTAATGTTTATTTAATGTTTGCTTAAGCGTAAGCCTAGAACGACGTTTAAGTGCCGCTATGTACCTACAAATATTGAATTCCATGTTCTGACACCTACAACCTAGAACATTGGTGGTTTTTCTAGATCCCTTCAATTTATTTCATTATCGTCCCAGTAATTTTCTCACACTCTGTATACATTAAGCTTTTTTCCAAAAAATGTATATTACGAGTCGAATTATCTAATACTGTAGTGCAAACGTGTGTTGTGTGTGTGCGTAATTCAACAATTTATTTGGATACTTTAGTTCTCTAATGTTCGATATAATCTGTTTCTGGTTAAATATTTTAGCTAAAACGCTTTAATAAGGGAATGTTTTGTTTTTGTGCCCGCGTTTTTGCGGCAACAAATAAGATTAATGCCAAAATTTCGTTTTGTTCATATAACATACACGGAATTTCGTATACTAGATAATTCTTCATACGCATTTCGTAATTGTTGTAAAATGAAAGGTTTTATTTCAACCCTCATTCATTTTAGAGCCAACAACATAATATACAACACCATAACCTAAAGTGGAAAATGAAAAAATATATTTTAAAGTTCAAAGTGAATAAGTATTTTCACTTTGACACATTTTCATCCCCATATCTTTACTGTTTTAAAATTTTTTTAATAATTTCCTTTCCTGTTTTTCTTTTATTATTTGTTAGGCTCGTGTATCTTTTCTTTTGACAGAAATAATAAGAAAGGAAAAGTGTATTATTCTTAGATTAATATCTTCATATAAATACGAATGACACTTCAAGCGTGTTAGCAAAAGAAAATATGTGTATATATACCATATTTATGATAATAATACGGGATGAAGGTGAAAAAATTATATAAATTTTCAGATTTTTTGCCTTAACATTTTTTTGTTTTTGTTGGGAGATATATATCTTAGGTTGTTTTGTGGAATTGAAATACCGAATACAATATATATTAAATATAAGATAAGAAATGTATACAATAAACATAAAATAAACACAAAATTAAAATTATGATAATTTTATTAAAAACCATGTTATGCTTCGAGTATTATTTCTCGCGTAGATTGAATTATTGAAGTGTGCACGACAACCACATATATATTTGTATGTATAGCATTTAGGGACGTATCAGACTTTCACGTCTCACCACACCACGTACGTTTTATGTTATGACTTATGAACAACTTGCTGCGATGTGTATATATGGTGTAGTATAGAAATCGAATGAATCAAACAAAAGAAATGTTGGGCTCAGACCCAATATGTTGTCGATTATTTTATAATCGTAGCACAAGTGAAATTTATTTCTAGAATAAAATTATAATTTGTACAATCCTGTCCTTAATATAACTGTTTTTTTTTTGTTGTTGATGATGATGAGGATTATGATTTTTATTCTGGCCGAACGGGCTCAGTGTGGTACACAGAAACACACGCATCGCAAACACTTTAGTGGGCACGCAAAATCTTATGTATTGTAAACTGTTACCCTGCCTTGAACGCATTGTTCAATCTCTGATATTTCAATTGGCAATAGATTTTGGTCATTGGAAGCTCCAAAAATCCAGTGGCAGTGTTAAGTGTCAACACTCTTACTAATCTAGGGGCACCTGCATGTACCTCAACGAGCCGACCCTTTTTCCATTTAAGATACATTGTCGTCCCGATTTATTACGATTTCGCCCACCTCAATATTTCGCGATTTGGATGTCCATTTTTGTGTATGCTGGACCGATTGCAAAGAATCTTTGGATCACCTATTCCAAAAATGTTTCTTTATTTGAACAAGTATTTCCCATCGCTATTTAGAGACATACCTTCTCCTTTATATCAGTTAGGATGCTTACAAATGGATCACAGAGGTCGTAATTTGAGCCCCGCCTCAACCTTCTTTATGGAGGAGTTTAATTCCTCATAAGTTAAGCTAGATATTGTCATCACTCTGCGTAAATTAAATTTAGCTGACGCCAAATTGAGGAGCACATCCCGGAACAGTGATTTAATCTTCTGATTAATTTCATTATAGTGCATCATCTCTTAGATCGAGTTTAACTCAGAGTTGGCTGCAACAAAGTTTGTGCCTCTATCAGTGAAAACATGTTTACAAAACCCCTTGGTTCTTGTAAACCTTGAAAAAACATTAAGAAATGCACTTGATGAGAGGTTTGCAACTAGCTCCATGTGAATCACCTTGGTAGCCAGACAAACAAATATACAGATATATGTTTTTGTTGGCGGTTCACCTCGAATTTTATGATGTACAAAAACAGTACGACACAAGTCCATTGCTGTGTTATAGAATTTCGATGCAATCATTGTCGCTCAAAGAAAGTTTACAAACCACTCATGTTCGGGTGAGCGTAGGAATGATGGACCAATAAAATACCCTTTGCACAGTAAAATGTATGTTGTCTAAAATCTTGAGCATTATAGTTGTGCAAGAAGAAGGGCAGCTCATAGTTCTAGGCTAGTTAATGTTGATTTTTAAATTGAAGCCACTCTAGATTTATTGCACATAAGATGCACAATGTAGGTATCGTTGGCTAAATAACAACATATATAAATAGCCGGACAGTACGCCTTTTAACTGGCATCTGCGTATCCGTGCAGTTGTGTACCTTGGTGCCTCAATATGTCACCAAATATATGCCGAGGACCGGCCAATCCCTGTAACTATTGAAACTCGGACTGAAATATTTGCCAGTCGGTGTGAAGGTGCATAGTAAAGCTTAATCCCAATCGCCTTTTAGTAGCCACAATTTTTGAATGATTGGTTTATCAAGGACAAATCTCGGAGACAAAAGGCTGATCGGACCCAAGATGCGTGCTATCTCATTTGGCGTTTTACGAGACTGAAAACACGGAATTTGGCCATATTGGGTCAGTTACCAACGGTAGCTGAAGTTTTTGTAAATGCTAACAATAAATCTGTCATCAATGCCCGTTGAGTGTGTGGTCCCGAAGTGTTTGTCAACCGGATGATCAAATGTGCTGACAGCTTTAGTACTCTCTGGTATTTTATTTATCTTCCAAAACATTGATCGTTAATCGCCATGGTTGATAATGCCGGAAGTAAATTGTCAAATTTCGTATTTTGTAGGCCTGGAAGGGGATTAACCAATTTGCTTTGATCTACTGATAATAACTCAAGGTACATTGAAGCGCCAAACAGTGGGTCAATCTGTATTGAACTCCGGATCAACCAACTGAACATTTCCAGGCATATTAACGCTGGGCTAACAATCAGTCTTTTTAGGTAAAACCATACAGTTTATGATTGCTGAAAAATGGCTAGTTCGAGTTTTGACGAAAACTGTTGTGATGTGATTCACTGAAACTGATGTGCCACCAATACCTACCTGCGAGACGAAGTTGATTGTCCTTTTTAATTTTAATCCAAGACGTGTAGCTATAGTGCTGTGGTCATGCATTTTAACTGTGACCCAGAATCCAAAAAGGCACCAGCGATTATTGACGTTTCAAATTTATCATACACAATGATTAGAGATGTAGCAAGTATAAAGTTAGGCGATACTTTCTTGATGGCAATGCTACACATGATGAAACAGAATACCTTGCGGTTATCAATTTTGAATTAGACTGTGAAACTTTCATTGCTGCATCAGCAGAAATCACAGGAACACCAGTTTTTCGTGTTATGGCATCGTCTAAATGATGCATAGTATGGTGCATGCGTTGGCATACATGACATGTGCTGCTGAAAAAGCATTCGTTGGCGATATGTGAACCTTGTAGGTAATTAAAACATAATTTTGATTGTTTAACAGCTTCTCAGTCTTAGAAACTTTTAGCCTTGAATACTTTATACTTAAAAATAGAGTAACTACTGGTGTTGCAAAATGTACAGGTCAGTGAAGAAAATTTTCGTTGACAACAAATGAAACGAGAAAGTTTGCCTGAGTCTTTGCAGTGTTAACTGCCATAGATCGTATTTTGATGGTTGTCTGGTGACCAATAATTGCGGTTGATTTGTGCTCAAAGCATAACCAATTTAATGCATCTTGTAATAATGCATTTTTTAACGACATCAAAGAAGCAAAAGTTGAAGTTGATGAGTACAGTCAATCCATTTTAACCTTGTTTCAATATCAAATTCCGAAACAATCATATATGCTAAAAAATCATGGCAATGCTCTTTATGCCTCTGAACATGGACTAAAGACCGAATGTATGAATTAAAATTATTAGCAAGCTCCATTAACTACTTAGGGAATGTATTGTCTCTGTTAAATGTAAAAAGAGTCTTAATATGCTCTTCAGTGATTCTATTCGAGTTTACAAATTGATCGAAAAGCAATTGTCACTGCAATTGTCACTGTATAATTTTCACCAACAAACTCCAAATTTTCGAAAATAGTTTTGGCTGTCCCTGAAAGTAAACTGCGTAGATACTGGAACTTGGTTATATCAGCCAAATTATATTTTTGTTGTTGTGAACTAGATAGACCATCAAACAAATTTATGAAATGAGTCCATTTTATTTAATCACCAAAAGTCTCTAGAACAATTTTAGGAATCCTAGGTACATGAATGGGAAAGGAAGGATTTATTGATGCTAGATATCTTCGGCTCCTTAAATCATTGATTCGTTGTTCGATGTCCGGACCAACAGTCATATACATTCTCTTTATCTCATTCCTGAGTATCATGTCGTTTGTTTCGCCTTTCTCTTCTAACCGTGATTAAAACTTAACAAAATTTTAGTAACTGTCGGTAAGATCGTTTAACTGCCACTCACACTGACGTAGGACCAATTTAGATGTACTCAATTAGTCCTTACGAAATTTACCTACATTTTTGATGTTGTTGATCAGAATTTTGAAACACCCGTATAGTCAGGTTGATCACCACCCATAGTATTAAGTAAACAAATATTTTTACAAAGGTTTTTTTACATTCAGTTTTCTGCCCCATATAATTTTACATTTTAGATTAAAATTAGTGCCTATTATGTCAGTAGTATTATTTCAAAGGTATTTCAGTGTATCTATAAAACGGTCATCAGTATAAGTAAAACAGTCATATTTTATGATGGCTATACAATTTTCATACTTTTTTTAATGTACCAAGGCTCTATACTGAAAGAATAGAGTAGTTCATCGTTTTGAACAGTTGATAATTGTATATGCTTAAACTTAGAGTAGGCACTCCTTTAGCAACCCTGAACAAAATGGTTGTTCCAGCTTTTAAGATAAACTTTATAGAAATAATTTCGAAGAATCAGAAAATATAGATGATTTGTTTTAGTTAAAATTGAAAAAAGGGATGTTCGTTCACTTAGATGAACATATAAATCCATAAGTCTGACCCAAAATGTTTTCTTTATTTACAATTTATCGAGCATCGACTAAACTGTAAATAAAGTTTAAATAAAGAGTTTTTGGCTTTTTATTTTTTTTAAGGATTCCAATACACCAATAATAGCCGATTTACATTCAAAAAATTTTTCATCTTGAAAAAAATCTAGTATTTCACTAGATTGAAAAATTATACAAGCCAAACCGAGAAAAAAATTTCTCTTGTAAAAATAAAAAGATGATACCCGAGATCCAAACCCAACAACTGTTATAAAAAAGATGATCTTGTTTTTTACAAGATGAAAAGTTTTATCTTTTTGTGGCAAATACTAAAGCTGTGTCCTTAAGTTACTCGGTTATCTTAAGCTCTATGAAATGTACAACGTTTTGGATTTGGATCAGCTGGTGTTAGTTCAAAGACCAACTTCATGTGCCAAATTATAGTTTTTGCAGTTTCTGTTGTATGTCAGATTACCTTTGAATTAGTAAGAATATATCATTTGTTTATATTCTAATGCATCTGAGAGACTAAATCATTTAAATCTGTGGAGGCATTTTTTTTATTACCACTTATGATATCCTAAAAGTTCGGTACTATGTGAGCATACTTATACTTTCTAGGTAACTTTCCAACTTGCTCTTTATCTTGCTGGTTTTATTCAAATGACATAATAGCTATGTTTGATGTCATTTAAGTTTTCTCTTATTGTATGACATCATCTAGGTTCGTTTTCTGTTAACTTCGTAACAAATCTGTTGGTTGCATTTACCTCTGCAGATCAACGTTTGCAAAATTTTTGGCAAACAGTATTTTAATATTCCATGAAAAACTTTTTTATAAAGACCTCAACTATAGTTTGTGATCATCTGTGTTTATTTCAACATTTCACACCCTTATATAGTAAAATCGATTGCAACAAATGGGTTAAACATTCATAGTTGGTGAGCTCCACTTATTTTTGCGAATGTGCAAGTATATAAATTTGTGAAAAGTGAGAAAACCGTGCATCAATATTGTTCTTGTATATTTAGGTTAAGACTTCTTGTTTCAATCATAGCAATTAAATACCGGCAGCGTAATCAGATTATTGAGATTTTCGCCAGTATCTGTTGTTGTTGAGCTTTCTAAAGTTTATTTTGATGCTTCTTACAGTATTATTATTTAAAATTGTTGTTTCGCAAGTAAATGCGATCGTTACTATGTCTGCACCGATTATTCTTCAGATATCTTTTACTAATGTGAGAAACTCATCGACGTGATCTATTAGATTATTAGTTTTGGCATCAAGAGCTATCCATGTATTGAAGTCAATGAGCCTTAATTATATTTTTATTCTGCTCGACTTCCTTAGAAACTGACAGTACATGATGAAAACATTTGGTTTTGGATTGAGTTTCGCTACTACATTATTTCATTTTAGCTGATCTTTAAAAGTAATGCTCACGGAACCTCACAAATAACTCACTAAAGCTCTCTGTCTAAAACAGACTAACTTCAAATGTGTGTTAACCCTTCTGTTTTCTAGTCAGTCTGGGATAAACATGATATGCCTAATGGTCGATTTTTGAATTGTGTAATTGGAATTTTTTTGTATACGATTCTGAAAAGATTAATGAAAAGTTGCTGCATTGCATCCTATAGCAAGTACAAAAAGCTGTTCAATCATTTCCATGATTTCCTAAAATATGAGATGAACCAAACACTTAGAATAGTTATCTGGATTGCAAATGGGCTAATGTAACATATTCCAAAACTAGAAATTTTATTATTGGCGGTGGTTTTAACGGCAAAAATACATTTTGGAGATCAACACTAACAACTCACAAAGCAAAAGAGCTACTTACAAGCAAAACAAATGCGCATTTTACTCTAGAGGTAAACATACATACTGGCCTATGGATCCAAATAAAATTTTAAATCTCATATGTAACAAATCTTTTTGTAAAAGGGGTATCAGAAATTACGTATATGCATAGAGAACAGTAAAGGACTATCGTCAGGTCTCATTCCTGTAATTATACCTCTCAGTGCAATGAGTGTTAAGCAAGAGTCGTTGCCCTAATCCTGCTTTAAAATACGAAAACCAAATTATTTTGTATCTTCTTAACTTTGACAAACAGTATAAAAAATTGCCTCACCGCGAAAAGCATATATATATATATATATATATATATATATATATATATATATATATATATATATATATATATATATATATATATATATATATATATATATATATATATATATATATATATATATATATATATATATATATATATATATATATATATATATATATATATATATATATATATATATATATATATATATATATATATATATATATATATATATATATATATATATATATATATATATATATATATATATATATATATATATATATATATATATATATATATATATATATATATATATATATATATATATATATATATATATATATATATATATATATATATATATATATATATATATATATATATATATATATATATATATATATATATATATATATATATATATATATATATATATATATATATATGAATTTTTATGAGAATTGCAAGAATTTGAAGAACCTTTTTAAGAAATAATTTCCAGTACCAAAGCCAAATATCAAGATTTACAATCTATGGAGCCACAAATTAATAAAATTTATTGAATATTTTATGATGAACTAAAAACTCAACAACAAGTTTGGCTTGAATAAGCCCTATATTTTAATAAAAATAGTAAATAAGTTTACAAATAAGTACATACAGTTTTTAAACATAAAACCATAATTTAGTTCCGACTTCGATTCTGCAATATCTAAATCTATACGATTTCCTAAGAATATTTTTTTCATTCTCCCGTTTCATTTACTATGACTTTATACTCGCCTAAGAGTACTGATTTAACTATGTTTGTTTCCAGTAATTCCTAACCATGTTTAGGAAATAAACAAATTCAGAAAAACTGATAAAATTACACAAGAATTTTCGATGTTGTATGATCTAAATCTGTAGTAAAATATAATTGTAAAGTAGTGAAATATAATTGTAAGGTAGTGAAATTTAATTGTTCTGTAATGAAACCCATTAATTTGTTATACGTAAAATGTTTTCACTACGACGCGTAATGAAATTTACCACAAGATAGTTAAAATAACTATAATATGTAATGAAAATTTTCAAAGCATTATAATTTATTTCATTCCGGTAAAAATTCACAACGTAATAGTAAAAATTACTATAAATTCACTAAAATGTAGTGAAATTCCTTTAGACTGTGTTTTTTAGGCGGTTTGTCAATTTCATTACAAGCGTAAATTAAATGCATTACACATTTTTCTCTGTTATATATATATATATATATATATATATATATATATATATATATATATATATTGATTGATTGATTGATTTTGAATGTACTGCCAAGCATTAAGCAGGATATCCCGGAAAGCGCCGGGCCCACAGTACACCCGTTTTTACATTTACTTGGAAGGATATGGAAGGATACTAGTTAAATTATTGAGATCGACCCGGTTACAGACACCTTGGCGGCCAATAGTTAGTAAATTTTTGTGGGTTAGGGAAAGGAAAAGTATGTTAGTTATGACATAATTGGTCCGATTTCCCGGTAGCCAATATTCAAACTACTGTTAGTGTAAGACAATCACATTTTTGTTGTACTGCTCTGCGTTCTGCCATCTCTTATCAGCAACTCCAGTATGCCGCCAATCTTCTGTAATCTGTAATGGTACCCTGAAAACAGAATCTATTAATTAACTAATTGGTCTTAGCCGTAGGCTGTAATAAATTGAATTAATTTTTAATCTGAAATTACAAATCCATTAATTCCCAATACAATAACATAATTATACAATAATATAACCTGTAATAAATTGAATTAGTTTTTGCCTGAAATTTACAATTAATTAAATTTTAACATTTATAGAAATATGAAATTATAAAAATTATAAATAATATAAATTAGATTTTTCAAATTTGATTAAATATTACAAATCAATTGAATTAACCGCTTTACGACAAATAGGTCATATACTCGCCGAAAATCTAATTTATACACCTTATAAATATAAATTTGCCTTCTAATATAATAATAAAATAATATAATAATATAGTTATAATAATACAGGTATAAACAGCCTTAAAAATTTGGTGATGTACCATATTTGGAAATTCAAAATCCTAAAGTGCCTAAAGGAAGGGGGCGTAAAAGAAATACAATAACTAAGGAAGACTACGCTTGTGTAAAGAGACCCTTTGAGTACAGGAAAATCTGTTCTAAGTGAGATAAACAGTATGTATGAGAAATAAAAATTAGTGTCAAACTGTACTCAGGTGGCTTTGTGAAGCGAATGTAAAAAAAGGCAGAAGAATAAAAAAAACCGGCTAAACTTTGCTCGTACCTATTTAGCGAAACCTGCCGAGTTTTGGCGGATAATATTATGAAACAACGAATCAATCTTTTCTTTAGATGGAAGCTACGGAGAGAAATATTTTTTGAGCATCTCAGACATAGGCCGAAATAAGGCATGCGTTTGTAAGAACTCAAACTTGTCTTACGACAGCAAACAACCCATAATTCTAAGTAAACATAACATAATCACACAAAAGATCATCGAGGAAGCTCATAGCAAGACATTGCATGGCGGCACACAAGTAACGTTGGCACTTCTGAGGAACAAGTACTGGATACTCGATGATAGACGCGCTATGAGCCAAGTAATAAAAAATGTATAACATGTTTTCGCCACAAACAAACCAACATGGAACAGTTGATGAGCGAGCTACCACCATCAAGAGTGAGGCCATTCATATCGAAATAGTAAGCAACTTAACAACAGAAGGGTTTATTGCTGCGTATAAGCGGTTTATAGCCAGGCGAGGATTATGCACAGATATATACTCCGATAATGGGACATATTTTGTTGGAGCTAACGCCAAAATAAAGAAATGCTACTACATGGCCATGGCGTCACTACCAAGTGATATATCAACCATACTCGCCAGTGAAGGAACAACCTAGCATTTTATACCACCGTATACCCCTCACTTCGGAGGCATATGAGAAGCCGGAATAAAATCGGTGAATTTTCACCTTAAAAAAGTGATAGGAGAAACAACACTCACATTTGAAGAATTATACACCGTCATAAATGAAAATTGGTACAAGATTTCTGGAAACGATGGTCATCAGAATATCTACACCAACTACATCAACGGAATAAGTGGACAAGTATTCAACCTGATTTAATTACCAATGACCTAGTTCTATTATTATGACCAACTACCTGCCACACGATGGAAGTTAGGACGGGTTCTCCATACTCACGCCGGAACTGATGGTTTAGTGCGAACAGTCACAGTTAAATGTAAGGACGCAATCTACAAGCGGCCAATAGCGGAACTATGCAAGCTACCAATCAGCGATCGAACCGATAAAACAGAGCCAATACGACCAAGTCATCTGGTGACAGATGTAACACCCAAGAATAGCATACCGAAGACCAGTCGAACCCATAGCACTACATCTAGACAACAACCATGCCGACGTGCCAAAAACATAGAAAAAAAACAGAAAAAATGAATCCTTTGCAATAACAATGTTATCAGTTTGTTGTCGCGATGGAGTGGACTTTAGTAATTCAGTACAACATGAGCACTTACTAAAACGAAATCGAGAACATCGAATTAGCTGACAAGGAACTACAGGCACTTTGCAAGGAACTGCCTAGATTGAATTGCAATATTCTAAACCAACTGAAATGGCTATTAAGTAATTTAATGGCAGATAATGAACTTCTGCTAGCTAGTAACAAGGGACGATCACGCGTAAGGCGAGGTCTAGGAGTCACAATGGATGTCATATTAGGGGACCTGTTCGGAGATTGATCGGTTCAAGAGAATTAACAACAATGAGCACCTTTACTAGCACTAGTGAAAAATCAAACATCCCTGATCGATAATACCGTCAAACTGGTAAAACATAACACAAATCTCACCCTAACGTCAATAAACAGCTTGATAATGGAGCAAAACCATTTACGGCGGGAAATGTCGGAACTCCAGGAATACCAAAGTTATGAGGACAGAGTTCATTCGATAATGCTAAGCATACTCGGATTTGAGTCTAATCCTGAGAAACCTGGTAGAGACACAACAGGCTCTGCTCGACGTGGCTTACGATGCTCATCGGCGAATTATACACCCAGCTATCCTAACACCAACTCAGTTAAGCAGGGTGCTACAGTTAATTCAGCAGCACGTGCCAGTATCATTTACCATCTCGGGACACAACCTCCGGGATCTTACACATGTGCATCAAAGCATGAAAACACGAAGCAGGGTAACACCACAGTGTATAATTATTAAACTCACACTACCGCTTTCCTTCAAGTGGGACTACACACTACTAGCAGTGGTTCCCGTTCCAGACATCAACCACGGAACTACCCAGTCGCACATCATCAGAACAACTGAATACCTAGCCGTAGATAAACGATGAGAGCATTTCGCAACATTAACAAAATAAAACGTAGGCCGGTGTCAAGTTTTCCAACCAACACAATTTCTATGCAAACTATCGCCAATTGTTACTCCAATTGCCGACCAAGGAAAATGCGAAATAGCCCTATTACAGCGAAGGAAGGAAATCAATACCGTGTGCAGCAGCAGAGCAATAAATGGAACCAACCACTGGATCAAGTTGCACACCCCGAACCAATGGATATACGTCATACCCAACGAAGCTACGGTCGATGTTATCTGTGAATCCACTGCAATCTTGCAGCCATGCAAGTTCCAAGGATTCGGGCTAGAAGAAATATGCCCAGAGTGCATTCTAAGGGATGCCGAGACACTAATCATAGCCACGGCGACAGTTCACAGCAACATCAGTATAGCATTCAATAATTCGGCGGTCTGCTACACGGGGGAAATCATCTAAGGGAATTCAATGCGCAAATCATAAACAAAACTATAGGACATCAGCAGATCCAGTTGATAACGGCACCAACAACAAGGGAATTAGAAAAACAAACCACAACTCTAGAGCAGAATGAGGTGCTTGCGCCGAATCAAAGCATTCACCACGTTCACCATTATACCATGATTCACATAATATTTTGGAGCGGCATACTGATCGCAGTAACCTGGAGCGCACGACGCCTATATAGAAGAAAATCATCCGCCAGTCACAGGTCCCCCTCTCCACTGCCAACCATAGAAAGAAGCGTTGCCTAGAGATCCTGTAATTTAACCCCTATAGACACTCTTCTTTGGAGCCACGTGAAAGATAAGGTCTATGCGAATACTCCACCTTCAATTCAAGACCTTACAAATGAAATTCGTGAAGACACCGAGGACATCGCTGCAAATGCACGAATTGGTCATGGAAAATTTCATAAAAAGGATATGGTGCTGCACGCGTAGGTGTGGCGGCCATTTGGCTGATATCGCTTTCAACTTCAATGGCATACCTCTTTACAATGAAATAAACATTAAATGATTTCTCTAAAAAACACTCGTTTTTTAATATCAAAATGAAACCTCTTATTGGGAAACCCTTATAATGATATATGTAAATAGTATTTCAGACTATACACCTTTATCAAAACCTTATATACCAATACTCACTTACATAAGCCAAAACAAAACAAAATACAAATTATAAAATATATACAACAAAACATGTAAAACAAAACGTAATTAACAAACGGGAAATTTGTAAATATTATAAGTGAGTATTGGTTTTCATTATATACCTGTTACTTGTACCCATTTATGTTCCCTCCAATACCACTATAGTACAGGCCGTATAAAATTGAAAAAAATGGCGGATCCTATGTATTAGTAAATGTATAGTAAACAAAAATGTTCATAGTAGTATTTTGGTTGTATATGAATTTTTAGGATACATCCGATTATACTTCAACATAACTTCAAAACAAGGAACGCAACGGCCCTACGACCTTCTATGAAAATCACATGCCAAAACTGTTTTTGAATATTGATAAATTTGTTTGTACATGCCTCACATTAAATCAATCAGTATTTGGCATTTCAAACAAAAAAATCGAGGATTTTGATTTTTCATTCATAATTTTTAAAAAACTATACCAAATGTACATTAACGTTTTGTATAACTTAACTCTTCTTGCGCATTGAAATTTCCATAAAGATAATTTTTAACTTTTGGTTTTACATATACAATTATACAATGCTGTGAGGTGTTTGATTCGTCCGTTTTTTGATTTAATAATACAATGTTGGTACATTTACGTTCAGTATGGTTTTTACGTGTAATTTGAATGTTTTGTTGTGACAGCACATATTATAAAAAATTAGGCGGGTAAATACATGTGGTAAGTTGCATGAATTTAAATTAAAATATAGTTGGGTAAATATAAGTACAATACATAAATATATATTAATTAAAATAAAATTACTTCATTATAAATTCACAGTTTTAGTAAAATCACCAAGGTTAATTAATTCTTAAGGTTAATTATATTTGCCCAAATATATTTTAAATAATTTGTGTAAATAATTATTGTGTGCTAGTGTTTAAATTTTAAGATGCCCAAAACTTGTGTGCCGGGATGTATGTCCAATTCTTCTAAAAGCGAACAAGGGCACGTGTCTTTTTTTAGTTTTCCGCAGTGTAAATTCAAACGACAGGCTTGTTTAAACGCGATTCCATGTAAAAATTTTGTACCGTCAAAATTCTCATTTGTATCTATTAAACATTTTAACGTAAATGAAATTAAATTTGAAAATAAGCACGGGAGCTTAATAATTCCTTTGAAATGTCCGCAGTTAATACCTAATGTAGTTCCTAACATTTTCCTAGATTTACTGACATATTATTCAAAATCCAAGCCGAATACCAGAAAATGTCCGTCAGATAGGGAACGTGCGGTTTTGGCTAGATCTCATGAAACTGTATTGAAGGATAATCATTTTAAAATGAAAGCTGATTTAATTGGGTCATTCGATAACTTTAAATCTCTTTTGACTAGCCACGTAAGCGATTTGGATGTTGAAATCAAACTCAATGTTGAAGAAGCTTTTATTTATAAAATTAACTTAAAAAACTTTACCATTTCACAATATATACGAGTAAATAAAGATTTAATTTGTCATTTTTATCGTGAGTCAGTATTTATACAAAAATCTGATCAACAATATCAGTGATGGTCTCAATTTAAACGCGCGAATCAATTCTTTTTTAAAGAACGTCCGAAAAGTCCCCCGCTGTTAGAAAAGAGGAATTTTTAAATGAAATATGTTTGAAAATTGCTGAATTGTTAATTGTTGCAAGTGAAATTAAATTTAAATATATAGGGGCACTTAAAATGAGTAATGATCAGCTAAACCTTATGATTGGTAAAAAACGGTATTCGAAAAATACCCTATAGTCAAGTCGTTTTTAATATACCTTCAATCACCCGTTTAATATACCTTCACTTACCATTTAATTAGAGATCAAAATTTTTTAATTTATCCAAGTAAAAGTACCAAGTAACAGCAACTATCAGGCCATCAAAACGTAAGCTCTACAAATTTTGAAGGTAATAAAAGTTATCTCTTTAAGCAAGCCGAACATTTAAAGCATATGCAACGCAAAGTCATAATTCAAATAGAAGGAATTTATTTAAAGGCGCAAATAACCAATAAAACTCAAAAAATTACTGGCTATGCCCAGAATAATTCAAACGTCGCAAAAACGGTAATTGCATTTTTAGTTAGTTCCGCGTTTGGCAATTCCAAAGAAATAGTTGCCTTACATCCAGTTAGTAACCGTTCAGGTGATGATGTTAATAAGTTAACTTAAAATATTTTAAAATTAGTACAATCATTAGATTTAGAAGTAATTTCAATCGTAACAGATAACCATAAGATTAATCAAAATATGTTTTCAATTTTCGCGCCGAACTCAATTAAATTTATTAATCCTAATTTTCCTAGTAGTTTTATATTTCTTAAGTATGATCCAGTTCATAATTTTAAAAACATTCGGAACAACTGGATCAATAAAAAAGGCGGCGAAAAGTCGTTTTACTATCCGGATTTTGAAGATAAATCTATTAAAATTGCATGTTTTAAAGATATTCGCGATCTATATAAAAATGAAGAACCGCAACTAGTAAGAAAAGCGTATAAATTAAATTAGAAATCGGTATTTTCCAGTATAATTGAACGGCAGAATGTGCAGTGTGTTGCAATTGTTTTTCATAAGTCTACAATTGTCGCACTTGAAACAACTAGCGATCTTAAAGAAGTCGAAGGCACTGTAGAGTTTCTTAAAATTAAAAAACGTTGGAGGAATATCGTTAATTGCAAATCGGTGGTTGAAGGTATAAAGAAACGCGAGCCGTACGGATTGCCTACCTATACGTTAGATGATGCAGGCATTTTGTTCATTAAAAAAATTTTATCCTGGATAAAAAAGTGGATGACTACCGACATCTTTCAAAGTGGTTTAACCATGACTACTTTTAAAGCAATCCATTAAAGTGTAAGTGTTCTGCTGGAAATTGCTAACACTTATATGCCAACACGGGCCAGCAATGGCCTTTTAAACCCGTCGTATTATAATTATTTAGAAGCCAGAATATTTATTTGGGCCAGCAGCGGCCTGTAAAAATCGTCTTATTTTGTATTGTCAAAACGCGATATTTAATAAGTTAACACACATTTTACGTAACAAAATTCATATAAGCTCGCATATAATTTTGTATCCCTAAATATGATTTAAATTATTTAATAAAAAAAATTAAAATAATTACTAAAAATCTATATTAATCATGAATTTTACGTAAATAGTATTTACGTAACAATGTTTAGAAAATTAGAAAGCGCGCTGTACACATCTCCCCATCCTTCTTAGATGAGCGCTTCGACTCGACTATTCATTTAAATAAATAAATTTTCCAAATCAACAAAACAAAAGATAAAAAATCCAAATAGTACATTTCTGTTAGCTCGACGAAACAAAAACGAGTATGAAAAAATCAGAAAACCATTTGCATCTATCAACATATTTTAAACGAAGTAAAAAATAAAATAAACGAGTGAGAAAGTGATTACAAAATTACAATGAAAAAGACAAAGAAATTGTTTTTTGTTTTACATATACTAAGGTAATTTTTAAATTAATCTTAATGCTTTCAAATGCCGAATTCTAATTAAAATCATATGAAACATGTGCAAACAAATTTATCAATGTTCACCAGGAAAAACCAAATTTAATTTCCTTAGAAGGACGTATAGTCGTTTTTTTCCTTGTTTTTAAGTTATATTGAAGTTAAAACAGCGTTCCATAGTAACAAAAAAAAACTTATATTAAAATTTCGTTTTTCTATTCCACACTTACTACATAAGCTATAAAAGTGTTTAAATGGCCTGTATATATATAGGCAATGTTCCCTCCATACTTATAGTATATTAACAATTTAAATTCTACGAAACTAAAGTATATCTATCCCGTGTATATAAAAAATAAAAAAATAAATCCGTGTTGATTTTTTTTCCCTTTTTCTTCTCTTTCTGAACGACAACACTACATTATTTACTACATAATATTATTTCCTATAATTTACAACACAAACAAAACTATATACTCAAAATTACACACATGCATAATGATTTATAATTAATAAAAAATGCTCATTAAAATGATTCATTGAATCATTGATACCTTGTCTCTGGGAAATCGACAAAGACTCCGATTCACTTCAGTTCTTAACCTAAATTTAAAACACATAATAATGTGATTAAAGTTAAAACATATAACTTTAATCACAAAACACTAAATTCATTTTATTAAATTCAAACAACACACACAATCACATTTTCGTCTATGTAATATGTACCACAGACAACTATAGTAAAGTTTCTGTGATAATATATTATATGTATACGAAATTATTTACACAACACAATGAGAAAGATAAAAAAGTAAAATAAAATTAATTTTAATTTTAAAATGAAAAATGAAAACTGAAGAGATCGGTAAAAACACGTCCGATCTCTTCAACGATCAACGATCGACCCATATATATATATATATATATATATATATATATATATATATATATATATATATTTATATATGTATATATATATATATATATATATACATATATATATATATATATATATATATATATATATATATATATATATATATATATATATATATATATATATATTTATATATATACACCATTTAAACCTAATAAATTTACGCCAAATATTAAAATTCTAAGACACATTTCCTATTTCGAAAAAAACGTAAACAAAATTATTAATACTTTTTCATAAACATAATATCCTGTTATACGTACTAATCTATTCAATTTACCCGACCAGGCCAAATACCTGTTAAGCATAAGTAGGATACCAATTCGTTACTGCCAAACGTCGTAACTCGTAAGGTATTTTTATTATCGAAGACAAAATAAAATATAATTTTTGATAGCATCCCTCTTTCTTGAACTATACGATGGAGAAAAATCCCAACATTTTTACGTTACTCCCAATTCAAGTTTGTTATTTATGGCGAATGATTTATCTTTTCGATCAATTTTTATATCTATCGATTTACAATACTCAAATGTTTTCGTTTAAATTTATTTTTTTTTGTTTAGCGTTGCGTATTAATACCCAAAACTTTGTTACCCAAAAGTTTAAAATGTACGATTTAAGTTTAGTTGTGAAATTCATAAAGTAAAAGGAAAATAGGGCATTGTTTCTCGAAACGTGCAACATACCAGGAGATGTTCAGCTTCGTTTTTTAAAACATAGTTCTTAAAGATTTTTTTTTTTTAAATTATTATTTGTTTTAATCTATGCAATCTTTTCTATCTTCTCTAATCTTTTCTATTCTTTTGCGGTAAGCTTTACATCCTACCTTACTCCATATAGTCAAAACAAACAGATTCGGTTTTATTATCCATATGCATATTGCACTGGTCCAGCGATTCTGTATTGGCATGGACGATTGTTCAGCCCATGCATTTTGCACTCCAACGGGAGATGAAATTATAACCCTGGATCTCCCGAATCAAACACCGCAACTTTAGTTATTGCCTCAATAGCTCGGTCAATTTGAGGTTAAGATATAAATATTTAATGAAACACATAAATTATTTATTAACTAAAAACTTTAAATTATTTAAATTTTTCTTTTAAATGATAGCTTAACGGTTCTGAATTGTTAATAAACAATATTAATGCGACTATTTTTACAGGTCACTGCTGGCCCAGACCGCATGAACGAGATCAGGAATTGTCATTAAATTCCTGATCTCGTGGTTGAATTAAACTCGGTAAGTGTCGTCATTGTCGCGCTTGGGGTCATAAATCATTCTGTTAAATGTTATAAACCATCTCTCATACTCATCCGTCAGGATCCAACCCTCAAATCTATACATGTGAACGGGTCTGATCAATACGCTATTTAATAGAATATACTCTTTAATATTCTTTGTCTATGTCAAGAGATCCGAGGTATCAGAAACTTGTCATTAGCCAATATAAATATACAATAACGACATGTTTATGCGTCATGCTGGGGTAATTCGATGACTTCCTTGTAAAGTTAAGAATTGTCCCCTTTATATCATCAATTATTTAAGGATTGTTAGCATATGCTTTGGCCTTCAAATCGGAGTGCAAGATCTAGGCCTATTTAATGTTTCTTTTTTTAGAATATATTTCATTAGCATAGCTCGAGAAGTTATTCGATTGCTTTTTTGATAAAGCGGAATAATTTGGACATTAGCCTACATGTTAACTTTAAGTGATAATATTTTTTAAACCTTGTATAGCTCTTAGCTTCTTCTGGTGACTTAGTTGGTGGGTAATAAGGGCCTAATAAGGCTGCACTCCAACATGGGATCAATATATTTTTAGGATTATTTCACTATAAAACAAAATATGTGCAGCATGTATTATCCCAGGCTCTATTTAAAAATGCTCAAATTTAAACGTTGTGGGTTTAAACCTTGGATAAGTCAAACTTTTTAATATTTCTTAATGTATTTAAAAATGGGAGTACTTTTAACTAGACTGGCTTAAAGTAGTATTAACAAAATAGATATTTTAATAAATAAAAGGAAGAGCGTGGTTAAATTATGCCTTCGTCTTTTATTTTTAATTATTGGTGGTTCACTAGGTTAAAGGAACAGGTGGTTCTCTAGCGGTAACGATTGCTCAAAGGTTTACAGGTTTTCGCTAGTATTTTAAGTTTCCTTTAAATTTGCCGGTTCTACCTAAATGGTATATACTTGTTACGTAAACTTATGTTTCCGCCAATATAATATGTTTCCTGGCCCGGTTTTTAACCAAAAGTTAAAATTCTATATAAATTATTATTGCAAATAGTTTATATTAATTATTAGAAGTGTTTTATTATTCGTTATCCAGCGCCGTTACCAAGAGCCGTCTCATAAAAGGGGCTTCATATAAATATGCAAAGCCAAATACTTTTTCTTCAATTTTTACCTTTTTTTGTGACTTTATTGGGGCGAAGCTCTCCCAACTCTAACGTTGTAAATTTTTAACGTCCTACCTTACGCCGTGACCAGCCAAATCGAAAACGCACGAATACAGGTTCGCTTTTAAACCCATCTGCACATTGCATTGCTCCAGCCAGCCCTTACTGACAAGGATGATGGTTCGGCTCATGGTTTCTGCACTCAAACAGCGGTTCATATTTATGTTCAAGATCATCATCGATCGTAATCAGGTGATAAACTCTTTTTGCAACCCTCTCCCATTGAGATTCGAACACGGTACTTGCCGCCCCAAACACCGCAGCTTTAACCACTGCGCCAACTGCTTAGTTTTTTTAAGCTTTCACTGATCAATTAAATCAAAAGTAAGTTTGATGTTCAATAAAATAAATTCAGTTTACCAAAAAATAGTTTGTCAAATTTAAATGTAGGTAGAGGTAGTTAACTGCTTCTCATTTCATTTATCGGGTAAGAATAAAGAAATGCGACTATGGTATTCTCACATAGTCACATTTCTTAATGATGTTGAATTTGATAATTTACAGGTATGTTAGATATTATTTGAAATGTTATTTCCATTTACTTATAACTATGCATGCTTTATTTTTTTCAAAACGTGGCCTAGTGAATCATTTATAAATGGTACACGCAAAATTGGTTCGATACATTTGATAAACATATTTCTAATTATTGCTGTCCTTTCAGTAATTTTGACAATATTTTCCTCTACTATTTTTTATCTTTTTCACTGAAAATGTTTACAGCAGACTCTTTTATAAAAGCTCTTTCGCAAATTTATTAATTGAAGTACATCATTTCTTTTTAATTTTTCCTTGCAAGGCACGACTAAGCCAGCATCCACCCAAGCTGTTTTCTAAGTGTATACTTTTACCTTTGATTGAACTTTAAACAACAATTAAAATAATAATTCTTTTTCTCTTTAAGTCATTCCAATCCACGATACACTGCAGTATATAATACCATTACATAACATAAAACATTGAAGTTACAGTACGTACCATAAGAACGATTTATAAATCCTAATTATACTAATAATAGACTACATATATATGGACATAACAATCCCTCCCTTTTTAGTAACTGTCCCTATATTATTCAGCCTATCCGGTGGTTTACAACTTCTTTTTGATTTTCTCAACTCAACTGTTGTAAATGATCTTTTTAACTTCCGATTACGACTATAAACATTATTTTCTGGCTCTTCTTCTTCGATAGGGCTACTTTTACTTTTAATATTCAATTTGCTTTCGCTATTATTATTTTTAACTTGATCTTTAATGATTCCCGTGTGTCTTATTACAAAGTCTAATGGATGGATTGCATCGGGCAGCCTCGACATTTTTAGTTGGTGTTTGTGTACAAATCTAACATGATTATTAATCAAAAAAGTCTTTGGACCTAATTTTTCTAAAATCTATAACAAAGTATTACGAAAATCATAAAATGGTATTCTTGAAATCGGATTACGAAAATTTTCGCAACAGAACGTTACGAAAATTTCCGTAATGGTATTTTGGTTCCTTATTTCATTTTTGTAATGAAATTGCATGGAATAATTTTATTTTTCATGAATAAGAGTAAGATATATTGTATGAAAATTAGAGAAAACGATAATAAATTTGTTAAACAATAATTAATTTGTGTCTTCACTTTTAAATTAATTGATACATTAAAAGATGATAATAATTGCACAGTATAGATCCATTCTTGCTTGCATTATGATTTTTTTTGTGTTAACGCGATAACCAAACAAGCGTAAAAAAATTCATGTGCTTTGTAAAATTAATATATTTAGAAGAAAAACATAATTTGTATAGTAATTATTAAGTTTATTAATTGTTAGTAATATAATTATTCGAAACGCATCCTCTTATGCACAGAAAAAATTAACATAGATTATTTTTTCTGTGTCTTAATTTAGTTCGTGAATCGTCATCGATGTAAAAAATATCGCAACACAAAAATTTAATTAGAATTTTTTTGTTGGAACTTGTTAAATCTGAGGTGGCCATTTTAACCGCAAACAGTCTGACACTGGGGCACCGAGGTGGTTATTGGAATTATTTACAAATTAGTTAATAAAAACATAAAATATGAATTAAATAAATTCCTTGTACGCAATCCACATTTTTCTTTTTAAATTACAACCAAAAGGTGTCCATTTTGTTTAAATAATCACTTGGTTTCACGTAATAAACTTACGATAATATAAGTATCAAACATTAAAATATAATTTTAGCCTTCTAATTACTAAAGAAATACAAATAAACATTTTTTTTTTAACTTTTTTTCATATAAATCACAAATTTCAATTTATGTCAAAATCGAACAATTTTTGCTGCAAAAAAATGAACTATTCTATAATTTTTATTCACCACGGGTTTGTTTCCGTAATAGTTTCAAGAATATCAATTAATGATTTTTCCATTACGATTACGAAAACAGCGTTACGAAAATTTATGATACCGAAAATTTTCGCCATAGTTCAAAAATAGCACCCCTGGTGATCATTTTGCATATTCTTTAAAATGATTTAAATATAGAACTTTCTAGCCATTTTCAAAAATGTTTATATTATTCTATTTTTTTAATTTTCGTATCATTTCCATTAGTATTTTGACTTTATTTATTTCCCCTCTTTTCCTTAAAGTGGTTTCTGTTTTCTTCTACATTATTTTCATTAAATCTAACTTACATTTTTCCGTTCACCACATCAAGCAGAATCTTAGGCTTAATGGAAAGCAGCATCTCCTTCGGAGTCTTCATTAATACGATACTAGAGGTGTTTCGGTGTTGTTAAAATTCTTGAATTACGTCCGCGATATTTGACTGACTTAACTTATTTGCCGCAAATGAAACTTTTTGAAAGTGCTTTTCACGGTTTGTACGGATCTTTCCATTAAGATCATTATTTTTAAAACCATTACTTTGTGGATGAGAAGGCGGCGAATGCAACAATTTTACCTCAATTCCACTACAAAAATCATTCAGCTCCTTCGAATTAAATGTTGGTCCATTGCCACTAACTGTCACGTTTGGAAATCCGAAAACTGAAAATAGACTTATCGAATATCGACTATCACCAGAAAGATGTATTTTGAAAATAAAAAAAAATCCATGTGAACGGATAACTTATTTCTTCCCAACCTGAAGAATGTCCAGTTTTTTGTTTATTTGCAATGTTTACGCAACATGTTTTGTTACAAAAAACTCAATATCTTTGTCGAGTTTTTCCCACCATAAATGGGACCTTGTTATTTTGTTTATTTTCAGTTTAACAATCCTAAGGTGGTTTTTATGCAATAAACCCAAAATTTGTACAAGAAAAACTTGATATTAAACTTGGCCAACGACATTATTTTTTTTTATATTATAGGGCCATCCATTTAGTATATAACTATATACTTGACTCAAAAAGGGATTTTTTAGTGTTTCTTCTGCGATTTTAGTTGTGGTAATTGGCAAGTTTTATATTTCGACTGATTTTATATGATCTTTACCTAAACTTTCCTGAATAGGTAATCACGCCAGAGCATCAGCATTTCCCATTTGAATCCCTTTTCTATACTTAATAGTGTACTCATACATTGACAATAATATCGTCCATCGATGCAATCGCATTACTGCGACAGAAGGCATGCTCTTATTTTGGTTACAAATATGTTTCAAAGGCTCGTGGTCCGACATAATTGTAAACTTTTGCCCGTAAATATATTTATGGATTTTTTTTACCGCGAATATTATGGCCAACGGACTCCCGATGCAGCTGTAAATACTGCTGTTCAGCTAAAGATAAGGCACCCGATGCAACCAGCACTGGTTTTTCTTCACCATCTACCCAATGAGACATTACAGCTCCGACTCCATATGGGCTGGCATCGGTAGCTATGATTATGGGTTTATTAGGATCATACAGTTCTAACATCTGATTATCTACTAGCAGTTGTTTACTAAGTTTAAAGCTTTGGTTACATTGTGCTCTATAAGAATGCTAGGTTTTTTTTAATAAATCATATAGAGACCTGAATCCACTGGATAAATGAGGAATATGGCGTCTATAATAATTTATAATACCCAAATATGACTGAAGTTGGGTTTGGTTAATGGAGGAAAGAGCTTCCACAATGGCTTTAACCTTTTCATCATTTGGCCTTTAAATAATCCTTAAAAATTATATGTCCTTAATAACTAACTAATTTTTCCAAAATTTTGCATTTTTCGACTGTAATTCTAATATTATGTTTACTTAAACGACTTAAGACCCTGTATAACTTGTCTTGACAATCACTTTTTGCATCTTATCTTTATCTTTTATTTCTATCCATAATCGACTGGAAAATTAAAGGTGCACTTGATAGTTTAAATGGTAATCTGGTTTATTGGAAAAGGCCTTTATGAGTATTGTTAAGTATTGCCGGCTTAGTTCTGATATTAAGACCTGTTGATAAGCTCCCGACCAATTAGTAACGCAATACTCACAATTTGATAATCCTTCAAAAATATTCTCAATAGTTGGTATTGGGTAATATTCAGAGACACAGAATTTGTTAATGGACCTACGACAATCCATGCAAATTCTTATTTTCTTCGTTGGTTTTGACACTATTACAATGGGGCTTTTACTAGTTTTTACCGGTATTAAAATCTTTTCTTGACATAGGCTTTCTAATTCCTTTTCCACTCTCTCTTTCTAAGTTTTATGACTTGTGAAAAACAGGAAAAGCATTGTTTGGCATTACGATGTCCAACTTAAAATCAACAATAGGCAAATTTAACGTTTTATTCATAATATTTGAAAACTTAATTTTAAACTAATACAACAATGGAAATGAAATGTACTTAACTGAATGTATGCCGCCTAATAAATCATTTTTCCATTTTGGAATAAGTACTTCCAACCAATTTCTTCCAATTAACGGTTTAAATGGACGCTTTGAATCGATAACCACCATTTCTAAACTGTATCACTGACTCCACCGCAACTTTCCTTCAACCTCCACCGCTTCACCTGTAATAAAGTGGAGAATTGCGTATCTTTAGCTTAACATGACTTAACTTGAAGCAATACATTTCTTTGTTAATAACTGTAAAACAGGCTCCCGTATTAATTTCAAACTCAATATTTTCTTCTTCCACTCTAAGCACTAATCAAGCTGGCAATACTTGTTGTATGTTAATTGAGTTGACGATCTTCATATCTCTATTCCGTTGACTTGACTGCTGGACATTTATTTCCATCATAAAATCTTCCGCATCTAAAACACCTATTGTATTTTTTTGATGGCCTCGATAGATACCGCTGGTATTAACGAATCTTTGCACTAGATGGGCTTCGACTTCGACTTTGATTTATGTTACTGTTGGAATTGCATTAACTGTTTCTTCTTCTTTGTTCATGTTAAACTGCGATTGTAGCTCCCTTGGTTGCATAAATTAATTTCCTTTGTAACGGTTTAGCCATTTCCATATTGAAAGCTACGTCACAACATTGCTCGAAATCATATTACTCGTTATTTAGTAGCTCCTTTTTATTTTCTAAATTTCTAATACCTTCTAATATATCCGTTAACGTTTCATTAATTAATCGGCTTTTAATTTTAGCATAATTTTGTAAAACGACTTCCAGAAAATCCCCAAAACTGCAAGACTTCACAAGTGTTTTTAATTTAACAATGCTCTTTTTGAACAAAGCTCTTCTCTGCTCTTTTATTTACCTTTGACGCAAATTGCCCTAATAATACTTCCGATAACTGTTTTAATGTTTTACTAGCTGGTTTATCCGGTAACATTAACGAATTCATAACTTTATAAATTTCCATACCTAATGCATTTAGAAACAAAAGTTCTCTTCTGCCGTTACTTTATTAATATTAAAAGAAATTTCTAAACGTTCTAAATACGTTTCAAAATCCTCACCAGGTTCATACTCCTCTAACTTTCCACTGAAACTCTGGCTTTTAATTTCACTTTTCGGTTTCTTTTCATTTTCTGTATCCGACATTTTAATCACTTTTTCCATTTTTCTATTCTCACTAAATATATAATTACTACCAATACAAGTTTACAATGTTCACCTAATTTTTATAATTTGTGTAATCTTATGCCAAAATGAGCTTTGACATTCACAAAACTCCAACTGTATTTGAATATATATAACAGTTTGCTATTTATCTAACATCAATCATAAAGCTTAATTCAGATTTAAAATTGACATTTAAATCACTTCTTAGTAACTTTATGGAGTGGGTTGTACTCTTACTCTTACGGCTTCTAACATTTACGTTTTTCCAATAAATTCGGTTTTGATTTAGTTTTTGTTTATTACTGTGAAACAAATTTACGGTTGTACCATAGAGAAAGTATATAAGAGCAGTTTCTTTCATATATTAAAATGTCATTCAGTTTACCAACCACTCTTCTTCTTAATATTAATACGGCTACTATAACGAAAAGAGACTATAACAACACATTGTGAAATATAAATAGTAGGTTGTTATTTCACTTTAAACTGTTTGAAAAAGATAGATATTCAAATTTAAAAAATGTGGTTATATTCTCTTTTTGCTATAGTAGCCGGTCAATATTATGAAATAAGCTGTCCAGTGATATCAATAAGGTAAGATAACAAATTTAGTTTTTCTTTTTCTTTTATTTTATTTTATACGTTTTAAATTGTACACTCTATCTATATATCTTTATGCTCGAAGCGTAAAAAGAATGACATTTGAATAAATGAACGTCACTTTACGAGAGTCATCTAAACGTCACTCACAATCGAAATTTTCAATACCATCCATAGAGCGTTATTTGATATTTAGAGTTTAAAGACAATGTGTATTAAGGTAACGCACTGGCAAACCAATGCAATAATGTTGCAAAATAAATCCTTATAATCTATAAATTTCCACCTCGAAATTGGTTCATCATATTTCTCGTTTACAACCAACCAATGCTGACTTTACAAACTTAGTAAAGAATAATCAGCCGGCAGTCTCAAATGCTATCTAATATTAATATCCATATGTTGATATTAACTCAAATTTCATCTTTTTTCAGAACTTTTGTGGCATTGTTTTGAAATCTGCTAAGATTTACTGTTTTGTTTATGTGCATCTTTATAACCGTTATATTATGTACTACTTGAGACAAATGTGAATGCTGATATTTATAGAGCGGAGTACTTTCATGCGGACTAGTTTTTATGGGATCACTCATACCTTTGTGGTACGCTCATTGTGGTTATAACTCTTCTATTGCTTTGTTCGGATTTAAACGATTTTAATTTCCTAATTTCATATTTCAATATCAATTGACTTAAATGCGCGTTTCTCATTCAATGACTTACATCATGATCTGCAACTTTTTTTAAATATTTTATTTAGTGCTATCGACATTTATTTGTTCCAAGTTCTTCAGTTATGAAAATGAATCGCAATAATCTTTCGTTTAGCTTTATTAATTTAGGTAATTGCAATAAGAAATCTTACAAAAATGGAAATAATGCAACATGGTTCTATTAAATTGACATTTGCTTCTTTCAAAAGATTTCAAAAAGATTTGAAATAAAATCCGTTTTCGTTTTGAAACATTGGTGGTATGCGATTTTCCGTTGACAATATCCTGTAGCGAAGTAACTTGATTTAGTTTCCAGAATTCTAGTCTTATAGACTAGATAATGTTGATTCGAAAATATTTCGGATACAGCATAATATATTAGTTCAAATACTACCATGTGTTTACATTGTACTTCAAAGGATATTATTAAATATAATAATATTTAATTCAAACAATGGAATGGTTTGTAGGGTATTTTTCTAGGTGTCTGGATTCTAGAAATCTTCTCATATTGTTCTTTTGATTTAAAAAACAAATGTATTTAATTATAGGGGCAATTCTATGCTGTCAGAGATTCTCAAACTGTATGATTCCATGGTTTGTGAATACATATCTTTCTTTTTGCGCTTCCGATGAATATTTTGAGATGTTTTATCTTGAATTAACTTGTTTCCCAATTTTTTTCTTGATAACAATTTATATCACAAGTTTCTTAAGAACTCAATTGAACATTTTTCATAACTAAGTTCATTCTTCAGAATTTTAGAATATGTTGACTTTAAATATTTTTTGGGAGGTGTGTTACGATTTCTCGTACACAGAATTTATCTCCTCGTCCTCGACCCGTAGCTTCGGCTGGCTAACCTCAGTCCTGAGGGATGGATGGATTTGGCCGAGGTCCGAAGGAGACATTTTGGGCTGCGACCACATGTGTATCACCACAACAACACGCACACACACCATTCGACAATGCATCGATCACCTTGATCAGTTAATTTAACTATTTACGCACTCATGTTAATGTCATTTCATGAACATTAAAAACGGTTTATTATTTCTAATTTTACTTTACACAGGATACAATCAGAGCACAAGATAAATATTTTTTTTTATTTTTGCATGTTAAATTGCCAATTCTTTACGATATACAATGCAAGTTTGATCTTTGAATTTTGTTTCTTTCAAAATGCACGTTCTCTGGTGATTTGTTCTCGATCCTAATCAACTCCGACGCGGTTGCAGAGCTCTCCCCGGCCGTTCGGTCGCAGCTTTATGCAGAACTCGATTGAATGATTGGGCTGAGAGTGTTGAAGGAAAGTGAGAGCCTTTGGTGTTCACCAGTTACCCTGGTCAAAAATTCGAATGGGAAATCACGGTTGTGCCTGGACACTTGAAGGATCAACGAAATTACGGTTAAGGGCACTTTTCCGTTTCCACTCGACGATGATGCCAAAAGTAAGGCTGCGTTTGCGGTGCCGGGTAGACCACTTTACCAGTTCATAGTTATGCCCTTCGGATTATGCAATGCGCCGCAGAACATGTACCGGTTAATGGGTTGGGTGATTCCTCATGAGTATCACGACAAGGCTTTCGTCTACTTAGACGTTTGAGGAACACATTACCTTGCTGCGCTTAGTTGCTGAGCAGTTGCGGTCATTTCGTCTTAAAGCAGATTAAATATTTGGGACATGTAATTGGTAAAGGGTGCATTAGGGTCAATCCCGAGAAAGTGGAGGTGATTACAAACTTTCCTACGCCAACGATGACTCGTCAACCTTGCCACTTTCTGGGGATGAGTGGGTGGTATCGTCGGTTTATCGCCAACTATTCTACTATTGCGGCTCCGCTTACTGATTTATTGAAAACCGAGCAGAAAATCATTTGGAATCCAAATGCTGATACTGCGTTTAACGAACTGAAGAATGCCTTAACTTCCACTCCGGTTCTAAGGCACGCCAATTATAATTTGCCTTTCTATATCCAGGTTGATGCTTTGACAAGAAGAATCGGGAGGGGGGGGGGGGCGGTACTTTACCAGATCCAGGACGGATCCGAAAATCCCAAAGCCTTCTATCGCATAAACACAACTCTACCTAGCTGGAACGGTCTGAGTTTACAATTATTACTGACCATGCCAGTCTGCATTGGCTGATGAGCTTGTCAGACCTGTCGGACTGATTAGCCAGGTGAAGCTTGAAATTGCACAGCTATAAATTCAACATCGTTCATCGTAAGGGTACATTTAAATATTGTATCTGATACTTTAACTCGCACCTACTGGACGCAATAGAGCCTGACTCGTCGAGTGCAACACGCTGGTTATTTAGGACAAATTCACAAAATAACAGAGGTTCCACATGCGGATTTTAAGGTCGAAAATTTTAAATTACTGGTTCGTCCTTCGGTTGGTTTTCATTACTTATCCACCGATTTGTCACCATGGAAACTGTTCGTTCCGAGTCCTTTTATCCTATCGTTAATTATTTCAGCTCACTCTTTTCTATCAGCAAGGCCCATGGAAATTGCTAAATCCGTGGAACTCTTATAACGACACTTTTACTGGTTTATGATGCATCGGGTCCTTTATTAATTCCTGTTCCTTATGTAAAATGACTAAGTCTAACAATGTCCCTTTAAGGTCTCCTATGGGAATAGACACTGAGGTTACCTAACCTTTTCAATACTTATATTTGGACTTTTTGGTTCCATTCTCTCGGTCGTCTAATCATAATACTATTATATTGGTAGTCCTAGATACATTTCAAAGTTTGTGTTTTTAAAAGCAATGAGGGACGCTACAGCTGGTGCTTTATGTGAATTTCGGGAAAAAGACGTGTTTCATATCTTCGGGGTTCCTGAAAAAGTACCGACTGACAATGTAATTCAGTTTAAGTCTGTGCAGTTTAACCAGTTGTTGGCTATATACGGAGTGCAGCCAATTCGGACACCATTTTATTCACTGCAGAGTAATGTTGCTGAGCGTATCAGTCGTATTGTGGTGTCAGCATTCTGTGCCTATCTAGGATCTCGACACAGGGTTTGGGATCAGTATTTATCTACGGTAGGAGCTACTTTGTGAAACGTAATCCATGCATCTACTTCCTTTTTTCCTCACTTTGTGGTGTTTGGTCAGCATCGAATCGGACACGGCTCCGAATACCGGTTTTGGGGGCTACTCCAATGTTACGATAATAGTGATAGCCATGCGTTTACTATACTGCGGATCGATTAGATGGATTGCGAGCACAAATTACATCATTTATGCGCGGCTTATTTGAAAGGTGAACGCGTATATAATTCCTCTAGTAGAAGACGTTTCTTGACCGTGGGACAATCGGTCTTTGTCCGCACTTATGTTTTAAGTAATGCCGTCCGGAAATTTTCTTCACCTCCATGAAAGTCGAACGTAAAAACGCGGGTTTCTTTTCGGTGTATTTTATTTTAGGACTGTGCGATGCTTATTTTTGGGTGTTAGCCCGACTTTTGAGACTCTGAGGGTCTAGGTCTTATCTACGTTTGTTACGTGGCCACGTCGCATTTTTTTTTTGTTAGCTAAACAAAAAAAAAAGGTTCGAATCCACAACCTTAACGTGAAACGTAATAACGAATTAGAACAAGATAAAATACATGTTGTGTATGGTTAAAAACAAAAAAAAATTAAAAAAAGTAGAGTGGTGATGGGTTTTTTTTGAGAATTTTTGTTTGGCCTCTTGGCTGTTGGATGTTGAACGAGACTGATTGGAAACAAAAATATATATAAAAAAAACTAAAATTCTAAATAAATCAAAAATCTGTCTAAGTTCGTTATTTCATTTCGAGAGGAAAAAACCAAACTCGCTCCACGTTAAAGAAAACGTATAAGAGTAGACACAAGTGAAAAAAAATAACTCAGAAACGAAAAGTTTGTTTAAAGTGAACACGTGTCTAAGTTCCCCGGATATATTACTCGATGGAGAGTAAGAAACTCAATATTAAGTCGCACGGCAATCAACTAGTATAGTGAAACGATCCTGTATTTCAAGGATCCACGATCCAAGCATTTTAAAAATGTTAATCTTAATTTCTACCTGGATTTGGGCATTAGGCCGTGATTTTTTCCAATCTTTTGTGGGGAAACTTTTTGCATTGTAGGTACATCCTGTACCTACAATGATGAGTGGTGTAGCCCAAAATTTCTAGAAAGTGCAGTTAAAAAAGAATACTAAATATTTTAATAGTGACTTTATTATTGTTCTACTCCCCTATATGCCTTGAGCGAAACTACAATTTGTTTTCCTTTATTACTTGCCGATTAAAATTATCGCTTCTATTTGTTTTTGCTTTGTAAATCGTTTTTCAATGTTCATCAAAACGGGACCCAGAATCGGAATAGTTTTAAAATATGATTTCTGCAAAATTCTTTAGGAGATATAACTCTTAGATCACAACGCTGTAGAGTAAAGTCTATCTTTTACAAAAATCGTCACGAAAAAATTATTGATTTCCTAGCGCAAATCAAAAATAACAGTTTTCTCGTTGACCGCAAAATCACTGCACTTAAATCAAAACTCTCAGTTTGTAAGGAATGACTTAATGGTAAAGGAGCTGCAAAATGTGTGCATTAAATTTTTTATTGCAGATTATAATTAAGTTGCGCTTAATGCTGCGATAAAACCGCACGATGTCATTTCATTTCATCTAAGGCAATCATAGATTTGACCTTGCAACACCAAAAAAAGAAATAAAGATTCATGCTGCTGAATTTATCACGACGGATACAACTGATCAGATAGAAACCATTTACCAAGTAATTAGTTGGCTACATGCTTCAATTGTTCCTTTTTATATACAACAGCCCAATACATTGTATTTTGAGCCGCTTGTTAAGTTTTGATTTCCAGTTTTGAGTCTACGTAACCTCGCCAACCAAAACTCTTTCAACTACAGAAAATAATAGTGTCAATTATTGGATGCAAACGTGAATAGTTTTTATCCTGTGCAAAATATTGTTTTATTTTGTTTTGAGATTAATTTTCACTATTGGACTATTTGGCTTTGTGCAATTAGACGTAGTCCCGATATATTTTCCGATATATTTTCCGATAGATATCCAAATCTTCCAATATTTATTCTATTGTTATTTATTTATTGAGTGTGTGTGTGTTTGCCAGTTTGATTTTCGTCATTACTCATTATTTTGCATGTACCATACATGTATAGTAGCTATTTGCATTTATTTATATATTATGTATGCTCTAGAATCTGAACGTAAGATCTTTGTCATATACATATAGTTTATTCCATTTTGGTTTAAAAAAACTTTTGCTTCCTAAGACAATTTTATTTGTATGTAAATTTTTTTTCTTCTAATATATGATTTGGTTTGGTATACACAAGAAGATGTTTTCAACATCATCGATATACGAGTAGCTGTATAATATGTAGAGACTACAAATTCAATTTTTCATTTTTAATGTAAGGAGACAATGTCGGAAAAAGAAATTGGTAAGTTGTTGGTGTTTTCTAGTTTTTGATTTTTTTTTGTGATGCTGTAAAATAGGAAAATTTGATTGAACAAAATTATAGTCAAATTTAAGGAAGGATATTCTCTTGGTGATATTAAAATAATTTAAATTGAAAAACTTATTGAACCTAAGAAGATTTTCCTTTTCGATATTCTTTTATTTTTTTGTTTTTTATTTTTTTTGTAATGTTAAGGGTCATTGTACATAATTGGTACATGTATTTTTTTCTTATTGATCGTAGATATTAAAATGGTATTTTAATTTTAATTATAAATGATTTAAAAAAAAATACCATCGAGTGATAAGCATTCCTGATTTTATTACGACCATTAATAAAAAAAAATGTTCGTTCTTTTTATTTTAAGCATGAAGAGCGATTTTGGTGAAATGGTCGAGTGGACACTTATAAATCATATAAAAACCAATTTTATTGATTATCGCCATCACTCATTCGACATTAATCAATTTAACGCTTAATGAAAATCGAAAATGGAAAATCGAATTTTTTCCATTTATACGACAAAAAAAATATTTGATTTCGAGTTATGTTCTTGATTCAGTTTGTGACCAATTTTAGTTGATTAATAATTCTCCCTAAATCTTTTGCAATATTCATTTAATTTAATGGGATTTAATAAAATCGAAAATAAAAACAAAAAATCGAAATATATCGACGAATTGTATATTTTCCGGCTTTTCCTTTTTTTATACGTTGAAATCAGTAATTTGTTATAAAATCGAAAAAAAAGAAAAATTCTTCAGAATATTATAAATTATTAAGGTTTGGGAATAAATTGATTTTTCAATTATGATTATAAATTTTAGAAATATAATTTGGTCCTTCACTGAAATTTTAAAGATAAAACATCTTTTTGACAGGGTTCGTTGATTTTTGTATATTCAATACAAACAAAAAATTTTTTGTATTACATTCAATGACCGGTGCTACTTATAGGGTTATAAACGGATGCCTTCCAAAATTTAACAGCTTTTCTTTTACAAAATATGAATTCCTATTTATGTTTAGATACCTTAGTGTTAGGTATATACATTAAGGCGATTGTGAATACAGTTTATCCAAAATAACTTTTTTGTATTCAAATAAACAAAAATGCACATTGTATGTTAACCGGAACTAAGATAAATTTGTGAATTATTGATGTGCAAAAAAAAAAAAAACAAAAAAAAAAACGGTGATTTTTTTGGTTTGTAAAATATTTCAGATATTGTGAAATCGTACATTGTTGGTTTACAATTTTAAAGATAACACCGGGCTACACTATGTATGTCGTTTGGTTGTTGAAGAATTTGTATAAAAACTACATTTGACGACTAGCTGTACCGATATCATATTCTTTTAGGAGCTGGAATAACTGGCTAATATTGAACGTGGACCATTTTACATAATACTAGATTACCTAGGTCGATAACTACTACTGCTTTGTTTTTAGTTATTAAGGCTAAACACAAAGTTTAAAAGTTTTTAATATTGTGTTTTAGATTGGAAGGCGATGTACATCGAGCAGATAAAACATCGAGTATTCTAAACCGTATTTTCGCAGATAAAGGTTCGCAAACAAATAATAGCAGGCAAAATAACCGAATAATAAAAATGTCGAATGCTCTTTCATCAATTGTTAATAAAATTGCTGTAAAGTAAAGACGTAAAAAATAATTGCGCAGATAAAAATATCGCAAAACACAAATATCGCAAAACAAAAATATCGCAAACAAAAATATTATAAACCATAAATATCGCAAAAAAATATCGTTTTAAATTTACAAATAAAAATATTGCATATGTTATCAAAAATGCTATCAAAAATTGTAAATTTATTTCCTACCTGAAATGAATTTTTTTTTTGTGTCCTTGTGAGAAAACTAAATTTTTGTGGTAATTTCGCATAATTATTCCTTTTTTGCTATCTTTAGGAAATATACATTAGTCCCTCGCAAAGCACGGTTGGCTTTTGTTGGCGAATTCTTTAAACAAAAAACAAGGGATTTTATTTAATAGGGAAGTTATTGTACATTATTTTCATTTTCCAAAAATACCTAAATAAAAATAAATATGTACGTTTGTTTGAGGGATTGCTGTAAATGATATGAATGACGAAATATGTAACATCTAGTTCCAGCTCCGAATTGGATTGTAGGGTCTTTTCCTGATTTACAGTAAAATTTATAAAGAAAACAATTAAATGTTGTGGCGAAATATTTGCTTGCGATATTTTTGTGTTGAGATTTTGTTGTTTGCGATGATAGTAGCATGCGAAAAACAAATGATTAAATATTTTTTCGAACGTTTTTGTGTAAGCGAAATATTGATGGTGCATGGTTTTTGTTTGCGATATTATTGTATTGCGACGAAAACACTGCCATATATTTAATGCGATATGAAGGAACCCTCATCTTGCAGTTTATTAGATGCTAAAACATATTTATTATGAGATTTTTCCTCTATGGTTGAGAGACGAAATTCGTCAGTTTTCGATGCATTTTAGATCTAGGGTGAGGATTTCATAATTTTGCAATGTCATTGTAGTTAATTGATTATTACATATTAAATTTTTTAAAAAACAAAAAACAAAAAAAAAACAAAAAACAAAAAACAAAAAACAAAAAACAAAAAACAAAAAACAAAAAACAAAAAAACAAAAAACAAAAAACAAAAACAAAAAACAAAAAACAAAAAACAAAAAACAAAAAACAAAAAACAAAAAACAAAAAACAAAAACAAAAAACAAAAAACAAAAACAAAAAACAAAAAACAAAAAGCAAAAAACAAAAAACAAAACAAAAAGCAAAAAACAAAAAACAAAAAACAAAAAACAAAAAACAAAAAACAAAAAACAAAAAACAAAAAACAATAAACAATAAACAATAAACAAAAAACAAAAAACAAAAAACAAAAAACAAAAAACAAAAAACAAAAAACAAAAAACAAAAAACAAAAAACAAAAAACAAAAAACAAAAAACAAAAAACAAAAAACAAAAAACAAAAAACAAAAAACAAAAAACAAAAAACAAAAAACAAAAAACAAAAAACAAAAAACAAAAAACAAAAAACAAAAAACAAAAAACAAAAAACAAAAAACAAAAAACAAAAACAAAAAACAAATAACAAATAACAAATAACAAATAACAAATAACAAAAAACAAAAAACAAAAAACAAAAAACAAAAAACAAAAACAAAAAACAAAAAACAAAAAACAAAAAACAAAAAACAAAAAACAAAAAACAAAAAACAAAATACAAAAAACAAAAAACAAAAAACAAAAAACAAAAAACAAGAAACAAAAAACAAGAAACAAAAACAAAAAACAAAAAACAAAAAACAAAAACAAAAAACAAAAAACAAAAAACAAAAAACAAAAAACAAAAAACAAAAAACAAAAAACAAAAAACAAAAAACAAAAAACAAAAAACAAAAAACAAAAAACAAAAAACAAAAAACAAAAAACAAAAAACAAAAAACAAAAAACAAAAAACAAAAAACAAAAAACAAAAAACAAAAAACAAAAAACAAAAAACAAAAAACAAAGAACAAAAAACAAAAAACAAAAAACAAAAAACAAAAAACAAAAAACAAAAAACAAAAAACAAAAAACAAAAAACAAAAAACTAAAAACAAAAAACAAAAAACTAAAAACAAAAAACAAAAAACAAAAAACAAAAAACAAAAAACAAAAAACAAAAAACAAAAAACAAAAAACAAAAAACAAAAAACAAAAAACAAAAAACAAAAAACAAAAAACAAAAAACAAAAAACAAAAAACAAAAAACAAAAAACAAAAAACAAAAAACAAAAAACAAAAAACAAAAAACAAAAAACAAAAAACAAAAAACAAAAAACAAAAAACAAAAAACAAAAAACAAAAAACAAAAAACAAAAAACAAAAAACAAAAAACAAAAAACAAAAAACAAAAAACAAAAAACAAAAAACAAAAAACAAAAAACAAAAAACAAAAAACAAAAAACAAAAAACAAAAAACAAAAAACAAAAAACAAAAAACAAAAAACAAAAAACAAAAAACAAAAAACAAAAAACAAAAAACAAAAAACAAAAAACAAAAAACAAAAAACAAAAAACAAAAAACAAAAAACAAAAAACAAAAAACAAAAAACAAAAAACAAAAAACAAAAAACAAAAAACAAAAAAACAAAAAACAAAAAACAAAAAACAAAAAATCAAAAAACAAAAAACAAAAAACAAAAAACAAAAAACAAAAAACAAAAAACAAAAGACAAAAAACAAAAAACAAAAAACAAAAAACAAAAAACAAAAAACAAAAAACAAAAAACAAAAAACAAAAAACAAAAAACAAAAAACAAAAAACAAAAAACAAAAAACAAAAAACAAAAAACAAAAAACAAAAAACAAAAAACAAAAACAAAAACAAAAACAAAAACAAAGTGTCTCACTGATATTGTGATGGTGTAGGGAAATGCCTGCTGATATCTATCAATTTATGAAACATGTTGTTTTAGCAGAATTATGCAACCTGCCACATAGTATTTAAAAATATCGCTTTCTTAATCATCATACCTGCACTCGTTATTCAATAAATCAAAGTCGTAAACTACCATGATCAAGTGATTTAAGAAATACGAACTGCTAATGTTGATTCTTATTTAAAAAAACCAGGTGTTAAATATTAACAATAATTTCACTTTCTAAAATTTTTATTGTTTAGGTATATTAAAGAGAACCCAAATCCAACTTAAACATTTTCATGCTTATGATACAGTTTTCAAATGTAAGAAAAACAGCTTTGGTTAAAGATGTTATATTTTCTTTGGTGGGAATTGGGCTTGATTCTTATTAATAGAGATTTTTGGCTACTTTTCATCACTTCCGAGAATCAAATGTACGTCCTTCATATTCTGTGCGTCTCAAATAAGTACATATTTATTAATTTTTAACTTACCTGAAAACATAGTTGGGTACAAAACCAACTTGTTTGGTTACAAAAAAATTTATAATTTAAAAAACTTAGTTAGCTAAAAAACAAAACAAAAGTTTTTTGTTCTCGTTTTTTAGAATTAGTTGTCACCTAGCTGTAAATCAAATTAAATTAAAAAAAAAATTTGTACGCTTTTAAAATTTATATTGGTTTTTCATTTAAATATGGTTTCATGTCATCAGTGATTTACAAAGCAGCTGTAGTATTTCTTATTGCCAACTTTATTGTGCTTTGTAACGAAATGGCGAGAAATTATCGTTTTACTAAAAATTCAACCTACATAAAATATTTCAATATTATGTTACATTGCAAATTATTTCAATAAAATTTGGATCAATTATTTTCTACTGATAATTATTACCAATCGGAAACACGAAAACCAAAAACTCATGTTCAACTGGCCATTTTGTAGAACTGCAAATCAGATTATTTTAATGATTTAAGTCTTGGGCTAGACTAAAAATTTTGTTGATTTCCTTTATCCATATAATAGCGGTATAGCAATCACGTTAAGTTGACACTTACATAAGACGTAAAAAGAAAATTTTTATGTTTTTTATTTCAATTTTCTATTTTAACTGTGAAAAATTGATATAAATATGAAAAACGAGTGTAATATACAAAAAAGTGCTTAAAAATTGTGCTCAGCAACATTAATAAAATTGACATGAAATTATTATAGACGATTTTTTCGTAAGAAATAAAAATATTATATACGAGTACATACATAGATACATTCGTACATACATACATTATATTATATTATACTATAGTAACAAAGAAAATGTCAAGATTTTATTATTGTTAAATTTGTTGAAATATAAATTTTTTTTATTTTTATCCAAATAAAAATGAGTTATAAAAGTTGTTTCGAACAAAGTTTTAACTTAAGATAAAAGTTTAATAATTTTATTATAATAAAAATTGTTTATTTGTTTTTTATTTTTATTTTTTACTTTTTATTAAGCTTGTAGCAAGCTATTACATTATATTGCATACTTCCTGTATAGTTTTTGAGGTTGTTGTTGTAGAGATTTTTATGTTGTGCTTTCTTGCAATTGCCTTCATTTTAAGTGATCAAGAATTGAATTATTTGGTTCCATTTTTATTTATTTTTAAGCTTCTCTGTAGATACAGGCGCTTAATTAACTACACGATTCTGGATATACAAATTTAATGTTGCCCAAGCAATTAATTAAGGCACATACATTTTAAATACTGCTTGAGACCTAATCAGTATTTAAAATTTATGTGCCTTAATTAATTTGGAATAAATAGTAGAGGTATCAACTATTTTCGGTTGATGGTGACTTTAAAGAATTATTTATTGCTGACAATTCGAGTCGTTCTGTATTGATAGACTTGCCCGTTGTATTGTTATAGAAGAAGTCAGGTCATTTTCTGTTTCGAATAGTTCTGTTTGCTGACAGTGATTTCTGCGATTTCTGTTTCACATTTTGGAAAGTCTTTGAGAGGAAGCTTCATCATCACTGAAGAATTAGGTCACAGATTGTAATCATAGCTCAATACTTACTGTTATTTTACATAATGACATAAGAAAATCTATCTCGGTAATAGCTATTATCATCGATGAGTTGGAGGATAAAAATAAGTCTTTCGACATTGCTGTTTCGAAGAATACAACGCATTTTTACCCATTTTAAATAGTCTAAATATAGCCTTATATATTTTAGAAAATCTATAAAATATTGATTTTTAACTTTAAATGCGGCTCTGTCTTCATTTTTATTGAGCTTACGGTGGATTTAAATACAGTATTTTAGGACAGTATTATAATTTTAGATTAGGAACCACATTATTTGTCAGGACTGGTAATCCAGCCTGACTTGCAAGTAGTTCTAAAGAATAACTTTCAACATTATATTCACTAATAAATAGATTAGAGCTAAACTTTTTCTAATTTCTATTTTATTTTAATCTATTTTATTTTTTTAGTTGATTGTATTTAGCTTAATTCTAAAATTAGTTAAGAATAAAATAGAAGTTATACAAAATAATACTAAAAACAAAGTACGGGAGGCGGAAACATATCATATTATGAAAAAGCTTATCTAAGTACAGATTCTTAAAATTATGCAAACAAGACGTAGCTTTGACAGGTGGATCAACACCATTCCTCAGTTTTACTCCGTGAACAAAAAGGAACGTCGTCTTCACTTCGAAGTACATGAATTTGGCAGGTTTAAATTTATTGTGCGCTATGATAAGCTGAAGTTAAGTTTTTCGTAAAGATAACCTTGATTTTTCTTTAGTATCAAATTAAATATAACACTTAACGTCGAGAACTCTAGGTACTTTCTCAAGCTCATATTAAATACAATATTAGAAAGAAACGATATGGAATCACCTATTCTTTTTGGAAATACGTATCTAGATCAAGCGTTAAAAGCGACATTTAATTTCTTAAATGATTTATCGAATGATGTATCGAAATAAAACAAGTGTCCGAGTTCAGATCAAAAGTGCAAATCAATATATTAAGGTTCGTATTCGCATTTATACAAAGGTTGGAATGAGAACATGATCACATGATAAAGAGATAGATATATAATTTAAATTTATAAATACATAACAGTAACCTGTGAAATGTACGCCAGAAATTTAAAATTTCCAATATCCAGAGAAAACATGATGGTAAGACCATTAAAGGTTAATTCACGAGCTCGTACAATTTAAATCCGAACATAAACCAATCAAATCAGTGAAATATTGTCATGTGATCAAAATCTGATCAAAAAGTTAAAATTATTTTAAAGCATAAATTATGCTAGCATAATTTTTCAATCTATAGAGTTTCGATTTTTTTTCAAGATGAAAAATTCGTAAATCAGCTATAAATGATCGGCTTTAAATCATCAAGTTGTAAAGGGATTTTAATGCCAATAAACACTTAATTGTTAGTCTATTAAATCCTTGATTTGTTACCATGTAGTTAAAAGTTACCTAAATTCAGAGAAAAATTGATCTCGGGTAATTACGAACTTTTAAGCAGTTGGTAAAGAACTATCGATTGAACAAATGTTCTTAAAAGATACACGAATGTCTAAATCATTTCTCTCAGCGTTAAAGTATGTCTCTATAGGAAAAAAGAGAAAAGAATCATAGCGTGGGTAGTGGCATTATCTAGCTAGGTACTTCCGACAACGCTATACAGTTTAGCTCACGGTTAAAATATAACCTACCTAAAATCAATATTCCACTTTCATTTTTGACCTCTACAATGTCACGATTCATGATTTTCTTTCTCTCAACGCAGTGAAAAATTCGAACATCTACAACGATTAATGCGAGGAGAAACCGCTACTTTGCTACGGCACCTAAATGTCATAGAAGCTTATATATTGCGGCTTTAAAAAAATTATAGGAACGATATGATAGGAAAAACTATATTATCAATTCGTTTATCAGTACTTTCATTGAGCAATTGCCAAGTCCAGTTCGCAATTCGAACGCAGTCCAAATTAAAAACCTTTTGAAAACATCCAACGAAAATGTGAATTCTCGTCAAATTTGACGAGAATTCACATTCTCGTCAAATTCTGTGTGGATACAACCCAACTAAAATAAGAATACTTGATAAAACAGGGTAGATTTTTGATCCAATGGGTCTCATTTTTTTTCAAGAAACACAATCCCATAGAATTGTATACACCTTATTTTGGTGGAATCCAGGAGTCAGCCATCAAGTTCATGAAATTTATTCTAAATGTTTAATTGGTGAACCGACTCTCACAATAGAAGAGATAATGTCCATACTTACCGAAATAGAGAGCATAATGAACTCCTGATCGCATCATATTTCTTAATTGGACAAGCATCTACGAAAATTCGTGAGCTCGATATTACTCATCTAAAAACTTTGCATTTATCACGATGGTAAATAATCCAAAGCATGAGTCATCATTTTGAAAGCGTAGGCATCTTGAATATCTCACTTCCCTTCAACAAATACATAGTTGCTGAAACCATGAACCCGATTACACATAAATGACTTAGTCATTATTAAAAAAGAAATCTTACCTTTAACTACATAGCTACTGGGAAAAGTAATTGAAGTTCACTCTGGAGCTTACGATCTTACGAGAGTTGTAACAATCAAGACAAAAACGGACAACTAAAAAGACCAACAAAGTAAATGTGAACTAGTGAAAAAATATTCTTTCTCGGATTTCACAACACGCCAGAAGGCATGTCTTCCGATAAACAACGAGTAGAAGCAATCCGAAATTGTCCATGCCTAGCTACAATCGATGGCATTCTCCGATTCTAATAGGAATGATAAACTATTATCGAATTTTCTAACCCAAGGCCGCACAATTTGCAATTTTATATGAATTTATTAAAGAACGAAAAAAAAAGGACAAATCACCGATAAATTGGACCGATGAATCAATTCAAAGACGTTAGATGAAACAAGCCGAATATGCTCTATAAAATGTTAAATTCGTCATCCTCGAATATACGCGCCACAGCAAAACTTATCAGGAAAACGGTCATCTGGCCAGCGATGAATCAAGAAAAACGCTCTTGGGCCAAACATTGTATCTGATGTCAAAATTTTGGCAATTCCCATTGCAGATATCACAACAGAAGAATTTCAAAATCATTGGGATTCCAACACAAACAGACCACAGACCTGCGGGCAATGATATCATAGAACGGTGGCACCAAAGTTTTAAGGCTGCAATAATGTGCGTAGCTAAAAAAAATGGACAAAATCCCTACCCATAATACTACTTGGTGAACCACATTTCGAGAAGACTTGCAAATTTAAGATAATCCAATGCATCTACTGCAAATACTGATATAAGGTCTATGAGATCGATGACTTTATTGTAATCTTTTCCAAGTGCATTTTTGGGAGCATTGTTTAGCCAACCTTTAATGTGCGGATGCGTCGACTATCCCGATGTCGAAACTCGATTCTTTTGAAATAAAACAAAGTTCTATATTTCTTGAAAGGGCTAAATATTTTTGGGTTACAGTATTTTTATGAGAACATTCACCAACCTATTGGAATATAGAGTACAAGTAACTGCCTATTCATTAAGAAATGTAGTCAGTATACTCTTTCCTTGGAAATAATCATAACAAACACGGTATTCTTCCTTTCTGACCAGTAGTATGCTAAATCGAGGATCGTGCATAGAAAACCCAAATTACTTGCAATACAAAGTTGCAGATAATTTTCTGATTCTATCTCGTCTGCAATTTGTGAATTATAGAAATTTTGACATTTAGAAACATGCTTTACAACAATTGTTTAGGATTGATCTATCTGTAAATTAAATTAGTGACTATTTTCTTATCTCTATAACGCTGATTTTTCTGTTTGTCTTTTTATTTACGACGTTTAATTTTATTCTTCTCAACTGTTATTTTAAGTGGTTTAGAAATTTGTGAATTATCTATCGCTGATACCTAATTTTACTTTGTACTTTTATTTTTATAAATTTTTTTTTTACCTATCAGAAGAATCTGCTCCGACCGATTATTCCCCATCTCTTTCACAAATCGATTTATCTATCTAAATATAGATAAAAATGAATTCCTAACTGTCTGTTCCCAATAGGCGCCTCAGCTGCTCAACCGATCGTCATGACATGTTTTCTATGTATAAGTTGTATGTCCAGAACAAACCGTATGATATTTATGAAGGGGCTGAACCTCGGGTCTAATTTCTCCGGTACAAGTGTCTAATTGGTAAAAGATAATATGTACTTAAAAAAATATATTAATTTTTCTTGATAAATTTGAAAATTTTTTAATGGAATCCCACGGTCTTAAACAAATGAAGTCAAGCGTGAGATGAAAATCAATATGAATTCAAGTATTTAAAACAAATCGAAGGAAAGCTTTAATTAAGCTGACGCAATTATCTGATACTAAAATTCCTGGAAAACCACTACACACAAAGCTTGAAATATATAAATTGCCCACATGCTTTTCTAAAGTATTATAAAATTATTATTTTGTAAATTTTACAATACTTAGAATGGAAATATGATACACTTCACTTGAGAGCAGTACAAATAAATTTAAACATCATCATAAAATCAATTAAGCTAATGACAACTTAGTGCATTACCATATATGCAAGATATTTAATAATATTGTCTTTGCTGCAATGAAACACAACAAAAACATGTTGTCAGCATAATTTTCACGATACAAGAATATTTAAAATTGTTATATTGTTGTTTTATTAGTAACAATAACACAATAAGTTGGAACAATAGCTATGTTATATAAACTAAAAGAATAACGAAAAACAAAAACACGAGAGGGTAGAAGAGAATCTAAAGTAGTTCCACATACACTTTATATATAATATACATGAAATTGTTGCATTATCAACAATTTGAAGTTTTCCAAAAAAAAAAAAAAATATTTTCAAAGTTCCAGTAATTTTTCAGCTACAATTTTTTTCCTATATTTAATTCCGCTATTGTAGTTTTTCTTACTCTACTACTATTTATAAATACAGTGTTTAGCAAAAATATTTATGCATCGCAAACTTTTGGCTGCTCTAGTAATACAAATTGAATTTTGGTTACCTCTACTTACGCAAAAATGCAAACAATAAAATGGTCAAATTAGATAACTAAATCTTACAATTTGCAACTAAACAAGGTTCTGCGTTTTAATGCCTCACTGTGTCTGTATGGTGTTCGCATACTGCGCACCTCCGCTTTCATATGTTGGACATTTAGCTTCCATTGCGTTTCTCTTAATACCTTTATCAAACGTCTCTTTTTTCAGGTCACTATGCAGGTCTTCATTTCTTACGTAAAACAAACTATACAACATATAGCACTATGTTTTGGAAGGGTTGTTTAAATTTTATGATAGTTTTCTTCAAACAGCCCCAGAACTATATTCCGTAAGTTCATATGGTCTTTAGTACTAGTTGTGTAGCAAACATTCCTTTTCTACTGAAAATGCGAAATTTTCCCACAGCAGCTAGAATATTTTTTTTAGTTTAATATTAAGTTTTTCTTACTTCATTATACCGCGATGTTCCGATATAATCCAGGTGTCTAATGTCCAGGTATCTCAAGCAATTTTACAGCCATCGAAAGACGTAAGATTGGTTTTTGACACATTATTACTTCTGCTAATTTAACATTCTTTAGTTGCTTGCCCTGTTAATAAGTCATATCCTGGACATTTTTAGGATTGTAGATTGTTGATTTTATATTTTATTTCTATCATTGTGACAGTTTTTATACCGAGAGGATCATTTCTCCAGCTCCATGGCTGTTTGTCTGCAAAAAGGCTAGAAAGTGTTTTTAGGTCTATAGAAAGTATATCAGGTTTTTTTAAGCACTTCCAACCCATCTCCCGTCGTTTTTTTCCTGAATACTAATCTTTGGGTTCCCGCAAGCTACTATTTGTATGCTATCTAGAATTTTATCCAATTCAACTATTATTTCATTTTTGCTTTTGATTGGCACCTGAAGTTCAATGATTTCTTTCACTATTTGCTTAAATATTAATTAATTTGTTTTACTATTTGTGAGTTTTGGTGAATTTCTGGTTTCTATAACAGTTTCACTAATCATCACAATAAATGGAGAATAATTAGCGATTATACTTGTTTCTCCATCCTATATCAGTTACCCAATACAATGTCAAAATGCCGTAATTATTATTTCTTAAGCCGCTGTAAATGAATCTTTGCTTTTTGGAAAAGTCATTGTTGTGACCCAAAAAGTATTTTTTTGTAATAAAGTCCTCTCCCATAATGAAGTTTCCTCCTTTGTCCTAGTATAAATAAGTGTAGACGTTTTTCTCTAGTTTGTATCGTGGGGAACAATAATCGCTGATATTTTATTAGTCTGGTGGGAATTCAGTACCTAATTAATTAATTAATTAATAATTAATTAATTAATTAATTAATTATTTTTTATTAATTAATTTAATATATGCATGCCATATTCTTATACCTTTAAATCTTAACGGTGTGTAATGTTCTCCCTACGGTTAATTCTCCTCTTGTCCCTCTACCAAATGTAACGTGTGATAGTTGGGATATTCTCGAATTCTTGCATGTGAGGTTCTAGTAAATGGAGGTTCTAATATTCAACATATATTTATTTTTATAGTATTTAGAAATATTTCAAGTTCTGTTAAATGTCGTATTAATCCTTTTGCATTCCTTGTTGCTATTGAATCTTTTTTTTGATTTATTGTGCCAATGTGGTTCTTTTCGTTGGACTATGCGCTTTCCTTATTTGTCTGGATCTACCAGTTTTTATAGCGTTTTGCGTGCTTGGTTCCTTATTTTTTATGATTGGTTTGCAACTTCACATCCATCATAACTGGCTGGCTGCCATCGACTCCAATTAACGCATTTTGGTGGTCCTTCTTTTGTTAGTTTGCACATTTTTGTTTGGTGCTTCCCAGCACATTTGACGCACGTTGTTTCTCGTTTCAGTATTTTTTAATATTTTACACTTTGGAATTTTCGTTGAAGCTCTATTAGTTGCTACTTTTTAATGTTTTCGGAGTCCACAAACTGCAGCATAAAAAGGAGAAGTCTTGTTTTGTTATAGCTTCCAAGGTATTCTCTCCTTTGCCTTTCTCATTTTTAATAATGTTCACAGCATCATGAGTTTTGAATCCTTTATTTTAAAGGTTATCTGTTATGTCTTTAATTGAACAGGGTAGACTTCTAACCTTAAAATTTTTAAAGGACGAACAGTTTTACTCTCTTGACTGCCATTGTTATTTCCCAAAATTCAGTTTCATTTGATAATTTCTGTTCACATTCCAATTAGAAGTGTTTATTTTCCGGAAACGTTAGTGTCAAGAGCAGTAATTTTATACTCGTGGATTGTTACAGAATTCATCAGCGCTTGAATTTTTAAGAAGTTATTTACTCCTATGATGTTTATTGGTCTGGTAGTGATGTTTCTTTTTGGTTAAATTGTTAAATTGTTAAATTGTTGTGGTATAGACTGTTTCGGGTTCTTTTATTTGGCTTGTTTCTTTTAATGATCAAGTTGGTTTCTCTTTCTATATCTTCCTCAGCTTCAGTACTTAAATCTATGTTTTTTCTTTTCGATTTTTTTGACTGTCTTCTTCTGAAGTATCATTTTCATGAATAACGGTAGTTTAGCGGTCATTAAGGGTCTTGGAGCATCCTATATTCGTTTTTAGATATTTTAATCCCGGGTTTATTTTATCCACCGATAAATTATAATAGCTGACTTTCCAGATTATTTTCAAACTGATTATTTTAGTTCTGATAAAGCCACCAATCATGTAGTGACCATTTTTGTAACTAAGATAATGAAACTGAACATTTCATCAAAGTCTGAACAAATATTTTAGGTTTTGAATGACAAAATTCAAAAGAAGATCTCAACCAAAAATTAGAAACAATAAATTGTCACAGAACAAAAACATAAGAACAAACTTTGTGGGATCATAAGAGTTTTTGATAAGGGATGAGAGGGATACAAAAGAGATTTTTCATCAATCGATGTTAGTTGTATGATGATTAACACACTAATTACTCCCTGTAAGGATGGTAAACCCAGTGGATAAACCATTGTCTACGCCAATGCATCATAGCTGACGCAGTATGGGCACGATCATAAAATCGGACCTCCAATCATATAAGTGCACTATTTGGAAAACAAAATAAAAGGATTTTAACAATTGATTTGGAAGTTAGATGTTCTAAAGCCCTAAAACCGAGTGCATGGAATAAAATAGTTTGTATGGTAGTATCACATATGAGCCAAACATGAACATGTTTGATATTGTAAATTTATGATTGTAATATTAAAAGCTTGATTTTGATGTAAGTTTTCATATAAATTTTTTAGGAGGTGTCTGAGGGCGGTACACCATCGTTTAAAAATAAAAGAAACTGGCTCTAGTCTTGTATGTCATTATTTTTGCAGGTAATTATACTTCCTCAAATTTTTGCTCACCTCTATACTAACGGTATTGCCATCAGCCAAAAGTCATCAAGTAATAATGGAGTCAACTCCTCATGTAAGGACTGACTTGAATGCTTGTAACAGTAAATTATGGTGCTTTGATCAAAATGACATCTCTTTATTTGATTAATCATAACATAAATGCTTTTTTTATTAGCATATTTTTTCATCGCCAAATCAGATACTCAGTTTCACGAAGCTTCTCATTAGAATTAAAACACATGAATTGCTACGGTTCTCGTATGGTCAAAACAAATCATAGACACATTCTGACAACTCGGCTTGCTCATTTTCGGCCAATTGCGATAAGTGTAAAGTAAAATTGGTGTAAAACGAAATGTGAAACAAAAATAAAACGTAACTAAACGTCATCGGGGATAACAAGAATAAGGGATGTTAGGAACCAAGTTGGTTTGGTATTTTAGAACATGCCATGGAAGTCGGTGGGTTGAAGTTAGCCGTTCCCACCAATATCCAAGAGGTAGGATTCAATGCGTTTCTTTATGATCTTCCCCAAACGGTTCAGGCCTAATGTTAAGGTGTGAGTTGAAATGAAGGATGATAATATGATTCGGTTATAGATTCCGTGTTCCAAAAATTGATTCACTTGAGTCAGATTTGGGCCACGTAAAAATTTTGCTAGTCGCAATTCGTAGTTCAGAACGATGAGATAAAAGGGTATCCCATTGAGACATGGATCTACTATAGTATTTTAGGTCTTGCTGAAGAGAACCATTCCAGGTGAGGCAGGACCTAACTTTTTAGGACCAGCAGAGTAAATTCATGCTGCTCCAAGAAGGTGGGTTGACTCTGGAGGATGGATATGTCCCCAGCAGTTGATTTGGTGTACTTTAATCTTCTTGGTGATTGTTCTGCCTTTTACGATATCCTTTACTTTCCACGTAGGGGGTTTATCAATGCTAAACTCGAATAACTTTCCAATAAAGTATAATTTGTATTGCCGAAATTGCCGGCGATTAAAGGCGGCTGTCTTCAAGCCATATGTCAACATTGGGATGTTACATTGTGATAGCGGTTTTTGCAGGAATTTTATTTAGCTTAATAAAGTCCTGCATTTGGCGAACCATATTGTGCGTTTGGTGGCATTGAGTGCAATAGGTGAATGGTCTACCAAGTCGAGAAATTAAGTAGGGGCCTAGGTATTTTAACATATATAGACGGGATTGGATTTTATAGCAGCGAGAATTACATGTGAAGGAAGATTAAATAATGAATCAGGGTCTCGAATCAGGACGGTGCATTTGTTTGGATTAACTTCTAAGCCAGCGAATTTTAAGCTTTTAATTAGCTCTTATAATATAGGTCCCAACATAGTGATAGTTTGAATGATAGGCAAAACCTCTTAGGGGTACGCAAGAATTAGTGGAAGTTGGAGAGTCGTTCGCTGTTCTAGTTTGACTCTGAAAATTGATCAACCACAGTAAGCAAGACCTAGTTGAGAATAAAATTAAATTTCCGGGAGAGGGGGGATATCGGACAACCTTGTATAATCTCTTGGCTTTTTTTGACTTTCTGAGTAAATAAATTATACCATTTTATAGCAGTCTTTCCCAAAAGCAAATTCTAATTATACGGTTGACCAGATAATGAGGAATGTACTGCTGTAGGCAATCGGAAACTGCATCTAAATTGACTGGGTCGAAAGCTTTAGCCAGATCCATAGAAAAAACGTACACTCGATTGCCAGCTCGCCATTCTTCATCAAAAACGCGACGAACAGTAAACATATGATCATCAGTGGATCGATGGGCTATAAACGCTACCTGGTAGAAGAATGGCAAACCTAAATTCTGATCTAAGCAATCTAGCAATAGTTTAGCATATATCTTATATGCAACATTGCATAGGGTGATCCGTCGGTAATCTTCGACAGTACCTGACCTGCTCTTTTGGGGAATGAGGACTTGAACTGTCGCAATCCACTCGGTTGGGGCTGATTGGTATGCGAAATCTGTTCAATAAGCGACTGAAAAGATTGGATTAAGACATTAGGAGCATATTTAAATAATTAAATGGGAATCCCATCCTTTCCAAGAGAAGCCGCTGAACGTATTAACTTAATGGTAGCCTCGATTTCATCTAGAGTTTGAGATGGTCCCAGGAGCAAATGATCGGATTCTTCTATAAGGGCGAGGCATTCACATGCAGACCTTTGCAGTTCAAGTAACCATGTGAAAATAGGGATATAAACGGCAGGGAGTTTCTGTGTGCTTCTTGTGTAGAGTTTAAAAAAGAAAAGGTTTTGTGTGGTAGATCTGTGGGCTTGTAATTCTTGAGATTAGAGAACAATTCCTGACACTTGACGGACCAATGTTCGGCATAGGCGCTACTTAGACATTATCTGGCGTTTTTTAAATTGTGAGCAGAGAGACGGTCTGTTGGATAAAGGTTTTGAAAACACTTGACACTGTTAAAATTAGTTAAGGCCTTTCTTCGCTTAGGGGTTAAAAGCGTCGACATAGTAAGAACCAGCTGTGATGCAGTTTTGAGACTATTAAGAATTGGTTGCCATAGTGAGATATATCGATTATTTTGAGCTGATTCTGGAAAACCTCTACCAATGTGGATTGGTGTTGATCTCAAATTTTCTCGTGTTGCAATAAGGCTAGATTCAAGGTCCTTATATTATAGGTAGAAGGAGAGAGGGGTGTTTTAGAGGGACTGGATGAAGGATAATGAGAAACGGAGAGAGTTTTACGGTGGGAACCGTTAATCCATATTAGGTTGTGTTGGCTTATGTTAGGACGAAAAACATCAGCCTTGAGGGAGTTGACATATATAAACTGACTTCTTTATCTATTTAATATATGATCTAATTGAGAGTAGGCTCGTCTGTCGGTCCAAGTAGCAAGTATTCGATGGCCGTTGGTGGATTAGGTCAAATCGATTAGGTCAAATTGAAGGGTTCAGGTAATTAATGTATGTATATTTAAATAAAATTAAAATACAGAATTTAAGTTTCGTTTTGAGAGTTACCAGGGAGACAATGTTATGTTATAGTATTGGGGTATTAACGTGTAGTGGTATTGTTAAATTATTGTATTGTCCATTAAGGTTGACCATTGAGTAGATCCGAGAAATGCCCATTTTAAGGATCAAGCACTGTATCGATGGTATAACACGATGATTTCCATCCTGGTTTCGAATGAGAATAGACCAAGATTCGGAGGTATGGTGCTCCCTTAGAAATAACCACAGAAAGATCGTGAGCAATAGTAAATTACATCATCTTTTCTCCACTATCAGCCGCTTTAATTGCAATTTATTAATTTTTGGCTTGATTTTTGGTTAATGAGGATAATTGAACTCTGAAACAATTAAATTGAATTGCTCGACGATCGGTGACTTAGTTTGCTTAAGTAAATACTAAAACTGGAAAGCTGTAATTTTCTTAATTGAAATTTAGTCACTTTTAAGAACTGCGGTTAAACACAATGCTAAAATAATTTTGCTAAGGACTGCGAATTCGCAACAATCAGTATTAACTTTATTTTTTTGTTCCTTCAATAGTATGTAGAGCTTTTGTGTTTGTTATGTTATTATTGAAGGAGAGCACAACATAATAACAATAAAGTGAATAGCAACAAAAACAAAATGAAACAAAAAATAATTTTTCCTTTGTTGTTTTTTTTTGTAGTGTATTGAAAAAATTTTCTATTTTACTGACATAAGCAAATATAAATTACAAATTATGTCGCTATTGATGTAGTTTAAGTATCTAGCAGGATATTAAAAAAGATATACTCAGTATGTTATCTTCAGTTTCCTTAATTAAATTATATAAGTTTTATTTCGTTTCTTTGTTCATCGCTTCTTGGAATGATTCTGTTGTTTGACATTAATTCAACTGTTTTACATTTTAAATCTCTAACTGTTAGCATGAAAAACGAGAAATAAAAGATTTATTTCTTTTATTCCATTAAACCATAGCAAAATATCCCTTAAAGAGAATATTTCAGAGAGTTGCATTATTTTATCCCAAGGAATTAAAACAATCGTTTTATGCAATATATGTAACATAAGAGTCGAGTTTTAGGTTGAATCGTTTAGTAAAAACCGAAGTGGATAAATATCTATAATATTCCCTAATCACACTGCGATTAATCAATCAAAAACTATGCTGAACGTGATCAACAATTTTTAATCATAAAATATATGAGGCTTATCAAAATGCCAACAAATCAAAAACTTTATCAATCGTCTTCAAATTTATAGACATAACATTAGTAACAACGGATTAAAAGGTCAAATGTTCTTGCTATAAAAATCGTTTTTGAGAAATAAGTTAACCATAAAAAATGAAATCGATTAAATAAAGAAATTGGTTTCTTGAACTCTTCTCGTTTTCGATTCGTTTTGCACACAAACCAAAAATGTTAACTCTCGGACAATTTTTAAAATAAAGTATTGCTTAGATTAAAAACGATTTTCATTTATTTTCATTTTTTTTCTATAATGATGATAATGAAAAACGACCCGAAATTTATTTATTTTCAATGTGGATTATAAACCAACTGATTTTTTTTTATGGAGTTTAAGGGACATTACACAATATTGATTTTGTATTTATACGAACTGTAATTATATATAACCAAATGGGTATTGCGGTTGTGGGATATTCAAATAATTTGTTAAATTTAATCGAACGTGTATGACAGTACTTGTTGCATGAGAATTTTCATAATATAAGTTAGAATGCATCGTAGAGCGTGCAAAACGTTATATCATATAGATCACAGTGGAAGCTTATTACCGATAAAATACCTTACAGTTTATTACCAGTCCAGGGCGCATATATTTTGTCAGATTTTTCTTGCCTTCCACTTCTTTCTGGCTAATTTCCTGATTTAAGATAATAGTTTTGGTTCTAACGGTTTTCAGTGTCTCCTAACTTTGTCAGTAGTTCAAATGGAAGCTGCAGGTTTAGTTGCTGTTTAATTATTTCCTGTAATAGGTCCCAGTTAATTTTTCTATTTTCAAGCTTGACCAAGTTTTCCGTTATATTTATCATTGTGCGAGTCATGATAACAGGCGATTGATCATACTATATTCACTCGCTGTTTTCGGGGCACAAACATTACTCAAAAATCCTCTTTGTTATATATAGGAATCAATGAGATCTGGTTTTTTATTTTTATTAGCAGGCCAATTAGCTTCGAATAGCTCAAATCGATTTTTTTGACCAGCATGGAAGGTAGTATGCCGTAGCTGGCGAAAGCAGCTGGATTTTATTTTGTCAGTACATAGCGCCAATTTTATCTGAAATTGGTCTCTAAAATTTCGGAAATATGATTTACGACGTATGATTTCCATACCCGAGGATGTGATGATAGCTACCATAACTCGTTGGCGGAATCTGTCCAGGAGTATACTGCCATATTTGGGCATTGTAATGAGTGTATGACGGGTTTTATCAGCCTGCGGTCAATAGAAGAGCACATAACAGCACATAACCTGGAAACAGAAACATGTTTAATCGGTGCGACCTTGGTCTTGACGGTTATGATTCTTGTTTTGTAGGATCCATCCTTTATTATGGTTTGTGAGTATATAACTGCGGAAAAAATATATTCTGACGCGTCGAAGAAGCTGTGTAGTTCTAAATCTGAATCTTTGAGCATTAACCATTTGGGTATTGAGATCTTTTTTAGTCCATGAATTCTTCTCTTATAGATATCCATTTCTTATTAATAATTCCAGGTAACGGATCATCCTACTCCAAATTCGAGAGCCATTATACCTGGAAGATAACTTTTACTAAAACAGTAACAGTACTTAAAATAAAAACTGTCGGTTTGTGGGTTCCATTCCAAGCCTAGTAGTTTTACTGATCAGGTACCTTCACGGATATCAGTCGGTGACAATTCTCAATTTTCTGTCGGAATTGACTCTAGCAACCATGGACAATTGCTGGTCCACTTTCTAAAATTAAAGCATCCGGATTTTAAAATTGTTTCTTTCTTGAATGCATGAGCTTCTTCTTGGTTTCTCGCTCCTGAAGTTTCCGAAATCATAACAAAATTTTGTATAATCCCCTTGAACGTTGGGTTCCACCAAAAGATTGTCATTTAGAGAACCTTTATTGGATGGTTTTGCCGATGCATCAAATACTATCCGCAGTTTAGTGGTTGTACTAAATAGTTTTGTTACGGCATGGTATGAAAGGTGGTTTGACATTTTTGGATCTATATTAACTTCACTAGGTGGTATTCTTTCCATGCGACCCAAATTTATATATTCACGCATGAAAATGATATAAGCATTTCAGATGGCCCCAAAATGTTCTCGAGAAACTGGTTGATGCTAATGGCATAGCCATCTTTGGTAGTGGCATAGCCACCATTATGAGAGCGCTGACTACAATTTTAGATTTTGAACAGTACCGAGAACCAATATTTAGGTTGGTTATGCCGTTTGAAATTCCCGCTGTTGAGGTGCAAACTCCAATAATTTTAACATTGGCCTTTTTTCGGTAATGAGAGGCATTTAACACAGTCTTCGGTTACAAAAAATGAATGAAAACCGGGATTTAGTTACACTCGGAAGGTTTGCATGTCTCCAAAATCATCTTTTACATAGTGCGGTAGGTAAAAGTAATTTATTTATTTCGATCGATTGTTTAAATTAACCATGATCGATTCGCCTACCTTTACTTTTTCTGATGAAACTATTATTCCGGACCTAGTCACAATTACACAATCGCAATTAAAAATATTAATTGATCAAGGTATTTTGGCTGCTCAACTCGCTTCAGGTGGTAGTGGTAGTATTTTGGCTAGTTTAAATAATTTTGACACCATTCGAAAATGATTTAGCACTAGCAGATCTGGTAGAACGTGCTGATTCAGTTTTAGAAACAATGTCTAATCTGGAGATCCATTCGATTAAAAATTCAGAAAATATTCAGCCACAAAATTTCAATCCTCTGTCTGTTTCTTCTACAACAAATCATTCATCATCGTTTTTGGAAACGGATATGCAAAATTTTTACAGTTAAAAACAGAATTATTCTCTAAAATTTCGGCTGTTTTGAAAAAAAAATTCTTGTTCCCATTCTTCTAATCGTTCAGACTCGCAAAATTCAAGAAATAGGTCGCAATCAAATAGTAGAAATTTTGATAAAGAAATGTGTTTTTATACCATCAGCGATTCGGAGACAAGGCGCTAAAATGTGTATCGTCTTGCAAAAGGCACGCTGAATTCAAACAAAAATCGGTAAATACAAAACCCTAAATGTTCATCATAAAGCGACGACTAACAGTGATGGATCAGGTTCGTGTGTCTTCTAATCACGGATATTTGTGCAAAACGCAACTTTTTAATTGATACCGGAGCCGATGTTTCTGTTGTACAGCAAAATTGGTATAATAATTTAGTAATCAATTAAAAATTCAGTTTATTCGCGGCTAACGGAACTCGGGTAAATGCTTTTGGAACTTGCGATTTAAAGTTAAATTTTGGCCTAAGACGAAATTTTGTTTGGAAATTTATCATTGCGGATGTCACTTTGGCTATAATTAGTGCAGATTTTCTAAAAAAACAGACTCTTGGTCAATTTGCAGAGACAGAGGATAATTGATCCGTTAACCTCTCTATTTGCGGTCGGGTCTATTTCAAACTTTATTCTTTACCCAACATTAATAAATCCAATTTGGCCCCAGAGATTACTTTCATAATTCATCGAAATTACGAAAGACACAATTGGTATTAGTTCCGTTAACATGAGGTTTCACATGTGATAGAAACTCGTGGATCACCATTATCTTGCAAAACGCATAGATTGCCACCAGATAAATTGGAGGACGCTGAAATTGAATTTCATAAAATGATGACACAAGGAGTCTGTAGACCCAGTAACAGTGTGTGGTCAAGTTCATTGCATCTCGTTATGAAGAAAGATGGAACTTGGCGAGCCTGTGGGGATTACTGAGCCTTATATAACGTCACAGTTTACCTGATCGGTATCCAATTTTATACCTTCAGGACTTTTCGTATGAATTGGATGGGTGCAAAATTTTCAAAATCGTTCGAGGAACATTTAATTCATCTCAAAATTACCTTTGAAAGATTATCAAAATTCGGTCTACTTATTAACCTGGATAAATGCGTTTTCGCCAATACCCAAGTTAACTTTTTAGGACACAACGTAAATTCTCAAGGTATCCTTCCAACACAAGATTTAGTCAATGTAATCACTAATTTCGAACGTCCGCATACCGTAAAACAATTAAAACGATTTTTAGGCATGATTCATTTTTACCGTCGGTTTATTCTCCACGCAGCTTTCGATCAAATTTCATTAAACGATTTTTAAAAGGTTACAAAAAAAATATAGCAAAATTCCAATTACATGGACAGAATCTTCAATACAAGCTTTCGAAAATTGTAAATCTAAATTATCCAATGCAACTTGTCTGGCACACCCATCTTCATTTGCTCGTTTGGCAATTATGGTTGATCCCTCAGACACAGCAATTGGTGCAGTGGTACAACAACTAATTTAAAACTCTTGGCAACCACTTACTTTCTTCTCTATGTGTCTCACTATGATACACAACAACATTATAGTGCATACGATAGAGTGCTACTCGCAGCATATTTCGGAACCAAACATTTTCGGTATATTTTAGAAGGTCGAAATTTTACATTGTTTACTGATCACAAACCATTAGTTTTCGCATTCAATCGAAATTTAGAAAAAGCCTCACCTCGCCAGTTTAGAAATCTGGATTTTATCAACCAATTAATTAACAACATATTTCTGGCGTTGATAATTTTGTAGCAGATGCATTGTCTCGTATTGAGAAAATTTCTCAATACCGGGAAGTATTGATTACTCGGCAATTGCAGATGCGCAATAATAATACATTTTAAATAATAATTCGGCTTTAAAATTTAAAAAATTTCCCGTTTCTTACAATTCAAATAAATTATTATATTGTGATGTTTTGACAGCTACATCAAGATCATTTATTTCTAAAAATTTTAGAAAAATAGTTGAAATTTTAACTAAAAATGTTATTTGGCTTTCAATTAAGAAAGATGCAAAAATTATGGCCCAAAATTGTATAGCTTGTCAAAAATCTAAAATAACCGGACATACAAAATCACCTCTTGGCACGTTTGAATTAACTTCTCATCGTTTTTCGGAATTCCATCTCGACATCACTAGTCCGCTACCGGTTTCTGAAGATCAGCGATATTGTGTTACGATGATTGATCGATATACACGTTGGCCCGAGGCGATTCCAGTCACAGATATTTCTGCTGCCACGGTTGCTTTTGCTGTTTATTCAAATTGGATATCTCGTTTCGGTGTTCCAATGTCTATTGTAACAGACCAGGGAGGACAATTCGAGTCCCAACTTTTTTCAGAACTATTTAAATTACTTGAGTTCGAGAGAAAAAGAACAACTGCTTATAACCCAAAATGTAATGGCATGATCGAACGATGGCATCGTATCATCAAATCTGCCTTTATGTGTCATAATCGCACAGATTGGACTAGAATTCTTCCGTCAATTATGTTTGGCCTAAAGACTACTTTTAGCAAGGAGCTACGAACCACTTCAGCTGAGTTAGTATTCGGAACTTCTTTACGAGTTCCTGGACAATGGTTTAAGCAAAATTCCACAATCTGACTTCGTGAAACCTTTAAAACATCGTTTTGACGAAATTAGGATTTCACCAGCATTCAAACATCGCTCTGAAAAAATTTTCATCAGCAAAGATTTGAATTCATGTTCTCACGTGTTTCTTAGAACCAATTCTGTGAGAAAATCTTTACAACCTCCTTACACCGGTCCACATTTGGTTATTAGTCATGCGGAAAAGTCATTTGTCATTAAAATTAATTTAAAACACTGCAACATTTCGATCGATAGACTAAACCCCTGTTATCGAGAATCAGTGGAATAATCAACAAATTGCATCACAACCTAAGTCTAAATTACCTATTTCAAAAGAAAAGGCAAACTCTAATTCGAAACCAATTTAAAAAAAAAGTTACTTTCGATTTAACACCACATTTTAGTTCTTCTTCAAAACCTACTGTCACTAGTGCGGGTCGTGTATGTTATTTGCTTTCTACAAATAACATACTTTCCCTTTTAATCCTTCAGCACAACTATTGATGATCGTTCCTATTTGCTTTTTGGCTAGTACATATTCGATTAAACACATTCCGTAGCATGGTGATCCCCACCAATCAACTATTTTGCAAGCTGCTGTGCCTTGAAAGTCTTACCTTGTAGCAAAATCATTTTAGTTTGAATTCGTTTCATTCATCGTCATAACCTAATTAAAAGAAAATTGTCAATTATAAACTTACTAGTTATGGTGTTACAAAGATGTATAATACAAATTATGTTTTTAAACCTATATACCAGCTGTAATTAAAATTCCAGATAATTTTTTTTTGAATTTAATTAGATGATTATTATTTTATGTAACATCCGACTGATTTAAAAACTGTTAATTTGAAATACTCAGAAATGGAATAAAAACGTTAAATAAATTCCATCGAACAATGTTCTCGAATTATTATATAAAACATTTGCGTTGCTAGTATTATCTAATTTAAACAAAATTCTATTCAGTACCACACAAAAACAAAAAAAACGAATTAATGCGATTCTAGAAGGTATGCGTTGATACGCGCACCATATACATAATAGTAAAACAGACAAAAACAGCTATTGAATTATTTTGGGTTCTAGGAATTTTGTAACACAACCATTACCACATATACCATCATCATCACTGATAAAAATATAAATAAATTCACAGCAATTATAGACATTTATTGGTTTCGGTAGTCGGTCGATGCATTTTTAATTAATTTTTAGCATTGGTATTTACCATATCGTTCAGCTTGATTTATACCAAATACAATTAGTAATTTATATATATATACACATACTCGAAAAAGTCTCCGTACAGTAAGTAATTATGTATTCATATTGAAGAAAATCTAAAAATACCGTTACTTTTTCAAATTTTTCTATTTTATTATTATCCATTAGAATGTTATCAACTATTTTTTATACATCTAAATGGTTGTAAAACAAAAACAAAAATAATAACGGAACAAAATATAAAATTCGATTAAAATTTCATCAGAAAAAGTCTCCGTACAGTTTTTAAATAGGGAATCCACCTAGTTTAACAATTCGATTAGTAAGATGTTGGATATCCTTTTTGCTTCACCACTTCATTCAACCTCCTATTCATCGATCTCACTAAGTTTGCCGTTTCTTCCGGGCTGATTTTACTCCACTCTTCTAGAAGTACCCTTTTCAGCATATTTTTCGAAGTTATCACGTGACTACGAATTTTTTTTCCAATAAACTCCACAACTGCTCGATGGGGTTTAGGTCAGGTGATTGCGGAGGTGAATTAAGTTGTTTTGACACATTATAGAGCAACCATAATTTAACGTTCTTGGCGGTATTCTTAGGGTCGTTGTCTTGTTGAAACCAAAAACTATTATTTAAGCCCAATTTTACCGCACTGTCTTTTAAATTGCCCTTCAAAATGTTTAGGTATTGATATTGATCCATAGTTGAATCGATAAAAACCAGATTTCCTACTCCACTGCTTGCCATACACCCCAAACCATAACGCCACCACCACCATGCTTAACTGTAGGTAATAAATTTTCTTTACTGAGAGCTGTACACGGTTTTCTCCAAATGAGTTTACGGCCTTTAATTCCAAAAATGCAGAATTTACTCTCATCCGAGAATATAACGTTGTTCCAAAACGACTGGTTTATTTATGTGCTCTTTTGCAAAATTAAGATGCTTCTTTCTATTTATTTTGGTAATGAATGGTTTTCTCCTTGCAACACGACTACGATACCCATGTTTTTTGATGATCCTTCTTATCGTATCTTCGCAAATCTCTTTACCAAACTGTTCCTTAATGGTCTGTGCAATTTTAAAAGCTGTCACTTGTGGTATTTTTTTAATGCAGTTTATTATAAAACGAGTTTCTCGTTCAGTTATCTTTGACGGCCGGCCAGAACGTGGCTTTGATTCTAAAATACCACTTTTATTAAAACTTTGTACTACATATTGGATTGATGAACGCTGTCTTCCAACCAGTTCGGCAATTTCTCCATAACTTTTGCCTTCTTTCCGCAATTTTATTATAATTTTACGCTCGCCAATGCTTATTTCTTTTTTAGCCGATGACATTGTTATAACTAATATAAAGCACTCACAATAATTGTTACTATTAACTCGCAAAGGTATAGCAAAACTATTCACAGATTTTATTACTCTACTATAGTAAAAAATTATTGCGTTTTTACTTTATTAAACTAGGTGGATTCCCTATTTAAAAACTGTACGGAGACTTTTTCTGATGAAATTTTAATCGAATTTTATATTTTGTTCCGTTATTATTTTTGTTTTTGTTTTACAACCATTTAGATGTATAAAAAATAGTTGATAACATTCTAATGGATAATAATAAAATAGAAAAATTTGAAAAAGTAACGGTATTTTTAGATTTTCTTCAATATGAATACATAATTACTTACTGTACGGAGACTTTTTCGAGTATGTGTATATATAAATAAATAAATATATATATATATATATATATATATATATATATATATATATATATATATATATTTATATATATATATATATATATATATATATATATATATATATATATATATATATATATATACATAAAATATTAGGTAGTTTTTGTACGGAAGGTATATGCAGATTTATGCTTCAGACGTGAACAGAAATCCTTGCAAGAACACTAATTTTTAAGTAAACATCAATATTTTTTATTCACGCTGATTAAAAAAGTTTAATTGAATTTTTTTCTAAGTATATTATGTATTTCTATTTTTTCACGTATTGAATCTTAAACAGGTATGCTAAATGCAATTTAAACGCTGCATTTTGAAATAATATAAAAAATGAAGTTTATTTAACATATACATATATGCATGACGCTTATTTTTATCATTCGAGATAATCTGATAAAAGCACATCATTCTCAGGACTAACTTTCAAAGATCAGAACGGTAAATTTCATCATAAATGAATGTCACTTTGTGGCTAAAAGTATTTAGTGTAAGCAAAAAAGGATAGAAAATTCATTTCTAAATCGTAGTAATATGAGTGACGCTTTATCTTAGATATACAGGTCCCTAAAATGTGAAGCACTACATCTGAGGATATTTCCAACAGTTAATATAAACAGTTTTGCATTTCGCTCAACAGAGCGATCGAATAAGAAAATTAAAAATGGAATCGATCAAAACAAGATCTTCTAACTAGCATAATTTAGGGATTTAAAATTCTTAGAAGAATTCATTGAAGGAGTGAAATACAACGTCGGTAGTAAATTAACTTTAATGTTTCAAAGTACTGGTAGCAATTGTATAATACTTGGCGTTCAGTATGGGTGTTTACTTATATCAATAACATCCCAAAACCAAATCGACCAAGAGTTGCTTTCTACTAAATAGGCTAGTATCGGTCACGACGAACCATCTATAAGACCTGCAAACCAAATCATAAGAAGTTTGCATTGTTGCTTTAAACCAACAATGACAGTTTCTGTAAAAATAAGAGGAAGTAGGATAACTTTGAAAACGGTTAAAGTACAAAAGTTTCATACACAACTTTTTTTATGGTAAATCTTTTAATGAATGCGCGTACCGATTAATTAGGTATATATAAAACGGTAATGAACTTCTACGATGGCTATAGCACAAATGTATGTGTGAGCTTATCGCACCAATAATTGGATCCAAAACCTTTTAAAGGCCTAATTTTGTAGAGTTTCCATTTAAATAAAATTATCTTTAAAGTACATACATTTTTATATAGAAATCACGATAGATTTCCTTTCTTACTTACCATCAAACGCACCTAGGCATTGTGGGAAAACCCGCATTTTGTGGAAATCATTGGATATTTGTATTCAATTGCTTTCAGTTTCTGGAAACTTGCACATCTTATCGTTAAGTACCATGCATATTGCTTCAACAGTTCCCATTAAACATTTTGAATCGTTTAATTGATGATAGGAATGGAACTGTGAAGTTTGCGTTTCATCTAAAATTAGGTTCCACAGAATAGGTTATCTTTTCTACCATACAAGTGAATTAAAATATTTATCAAAATAAGTACTTGTGACCATATATCTTAGAGTGAGTTGCTGATATAACTTGATATCTTCATTTGGGATATCTCTTAATAGTTTTTGACCAAATCCTTTAAATTTTCACTGAATCAGCATACTTTTCTTGCAGGATACTTTTATTATCACTCCAATAAATTTTTTACATTCATATTATTTCTCTCACATCATTAACATTTTCCAGCAGCTGCAAAGTCGGAAAAAAGTCAGTGTCATAATGTCAAAAGTAACCGTTTTCTTAGTTTTTAGGTTACGAAATACGGGTTTTACTTATCAGGTAAATCTTTAATCTAACGTAAATTAATTGTGCCATGATCGGTTTTTCCTTTAAAAATTATAATTATTCTAAATCATAACTAAAGGAGACAAAGAATTTCTATTCCAAGTATTGTACGGTTTATTAATGATTACCGTAGCTACTTAACTTAGTTTGCTTTTATTTCTGTAGTGAACAGTTGTGATAATCAGGAGCTAATAGCTTTTATTTGAAATACTAGAATTCAAATGGATACAATAAAACAGCATCATCGATTGTTCTAAAATGCATCAATATAAGACGTAACGAGGAGCTCCATTTTGTTCGCAAATTCAGCAAAATAGTTTGCTAACAAATTGCTAAATGTATTTAATATTCATAAACATGAATGTGGGTATTCTACAATTGACGTGAATATATTATAAAATTCACACAGTAACCTTAATTTTTTCTTTCAACTGTGACATTTACTGTGACATATTTTTTTCTTTAGATTTCATTGCTCCTAGCAACTTTACTTTTTCAATAACATCTAGGTGGCGCACGTAAATCTCAAAAACGTAAAGTTTTTCAAACATATTTACTATATATTTATTTGGTGTAAAAGCTGAGTTACAGTAAGTCAAAACTACATATTTACTGGCTGCCTAAATGATGCTCTACTAGTAAAAATGTATGGATTTTAACAGTACAACTGCCATAAAAAGTACAAAATTTATAATATTTTATAGCAGTTATACAAACACAATTATACATTTTTTTTGTACGAATGAATAATATTTACCGCACAATAAATTTATGGTTTGGAATTGGTGATTTTAATAGCGCATAGTTACACATTTCCACTAGGCGTCAAAATATTTTGTTTTTTCAAATATATCTTCTATCTAAATCTGTAAAGACATAGAAACATATGTATAACATTAATTATTTATTTGATACAAATTTATTTGACAATTAAATACAACAAAAGTTTTTGTTATTAAGGACAACGCTGTTAAAATTCAACCCTTAAATTATTTTGTAATACATAAAAAAAAATAATTCGTTATCTTTATTATTCTAGCACAGATAACTATAGCAGATGAACATCTTGTATGGTAAAAATTTACACAAGTAAATTAATACTACGCAAATTAATGCAATCGAAATCTAGTCAAGCGAAAAATAAATGTATATAAAACTGCATATTTTTATCTCTTTTTTTATTTTACACCCGACTATTTGATTGTTTAACGACTATTTGATTGTCTTTTGGTTTAGTTTTTTGTTTTATATTTTTATACAATCAAATAGTCGTGCACAAAAAAAATGAAAAGGATGAAAATACGCGTTTTATATGTACTTCTATTTTTTGTTTGGTTAGTTTTCGGTTGCATTAATTTGCGTAGTATGAATTTACTTGAGTAAATTTGAGATATACAAGATGTTCATCTAATATAATTATCTGTGATTCTAGTGTAATTTAGTTTCTATCATCTTTTCAGTAACTCAGTAACTTAGTGCAACTCAGCAACTTAGTGCATGGAATTGTACCTTTACTGAGATTTTTTGAGATTTTAGCAAAAATATTCTTTTTAAAAAATCAAAACCAGCATTTTACATAATATCGATTTGAAAAATTGATATATTTAAATCTGTACCTTTTAACCAAAATGATTCAATTTCATTTTCAAAAATTTAATAATTTATTTTTTATTTTTAGCTTTCAAAAAATTAGTTTTCAATAAATTTTTTAAAGTTTAAAAAAGAAATTTAGTCGTTAAAATATTAAAGTTATAACGAATTCTAGTCAACTTTAAAGATCTTTCGAAATAAAATTTCCCAGGAAAATGACAATTTCACCAAACCAGTATAGTACATTGGAAATATACTATTAGTACTTATAACTGATCTTAAAATTGAATCTAAAAATTGCATCAAATTCGAATCATTTCTTCAGGTAACTTTTTTGGCCAAGTTAAAAGCTTCATATTACCTTGGATTGTAAATATTAGTGTTTACTACAACTATTACTTACTGTCAAATCAAGCCAATTAAAATATGTTCCAGATACATTTTTCACAATAGGTTATGAACAAAAAATAATTTTTTAAAAACCGATTCATACTGCGGTTAATATAACTATAATCATAAAACTTTCTACAAGCTCGTATTTTCCAACACAGTAAAGTTAAATAGAAAACCAAAATTTTTAATACATTTTTCATATTGATAAATTACTATACATATCCTTTTCTTTCCTTATTTTAGTATTACAAAAACAAAAAAAAGAAATAATTGTATTCATGAAGTGCTAGCGAATTATATGAATTTTCATATATTAGAAAATATGAAAATATTTGGTTCGAAATAGAACGAAAAATGTGTACGTACGAATTAAAAAATTAAAAAAAAAAAAACAAAAAGTTCAAAACAAAAAAATAAACATCACAAATTTGGCCGAAAAAAAGTGTGTAATACCGATACAATTTATTTTGTTTTTTTTATATTTATTTAACACAAAAAAAAAATTAAATCATTGTTGCATTGCATATAGTCCATAAGTCATAACCAACACAAAAATGGCAAGTCTTCAATTGTCTCTCGTTAAGTAAAGACCAAAAAAATAAAGGAAGAAATAAAATAAAATTAATATAAAATAATTAAAAAAATATTAAAGCTTTAATAATTATAATAAAATTAATTAAATAAATTTAAATTAAAATTAAAATTAAAACTAAAATTAAAAACTTTTTCGGTAAAATTCATTCAAAAATATAATGGGAGCCCTAGTAGGGGGCTACCCAATTATATCGGTATCGCGATTTCACAACGATTTCACAACGATCTAAATTAAACTTCTATTAATTATAATAAAATAAAAAAAAATTATTTCTATGAACTACAATTCAGTGTTAAAGAAATTATAAAAAATATAGTGGAGCTCTCATTTGTATGTGAAAGAGACTCATATATGTGCCGTTAATCAAATTTAAATTAATAGTGATATAGTTAGTGCCTTATATACATTCATAAGAGTGCAGTGTGTATGTGTGTGCCCCTAAAAAAAGGACACCCTATTCAGGGGGTAACTTAATTTCTCATTGAGAAAGATTGAATTTTCTTTAAACTTTCAAATATTTTTTTTTTTTTTTTTCAAAAAAACTTTCAATTATTTTCGTGCAATTATCTGTCAAAAATTTTTAAAAGAGTCCTTGATTCAAAAAAATTAAATTAAATAAAATTATTTTCAACTTGTTTTATTAACGTCAAGCTACTGTTTTGGTGAACATAAATAGTGCAACAATATAAATATATAAAATTTTAACATAACGTTTAAATACAATTAGTTCCTTTTTTAATTAGATTTATAAAAAAATTAAAAAGAAAATAGTTAAATATATAAATTCAATTAGTAACCTGAATGCATCGGTAGCTAATAAATATAATCTAAGTACCATAAAATTAAATAAATCATTAACAATGATCACTACCAAAGCTGTGATTCATCACGAAGAAAAATCGCTTCCATCATTAACACCATTACCAACGATGAGCGATAACGATGAAGACCAACAAAATGTAGAAGCCATAAATTTGGATCCAACTCCACCATCATCAACTTCGACAGCAGCAACAGCATCAAAATTATCTTTAAGACCAAAAAAACGAAATTCAAACGAGGAAAACAATTCGGGTGAGTTTTTCTCTTTAAAAAACACAATACAAAATTTAAACAACGAAATTAAAATGCTAAAGGAGCAATTGGCTGATGCTCACAGCAAAAATTTCATTAAAAATCTTTCGACGAACAACATCAAATATAATAATACTAACTCTATCAACAACAACAACAACATTAGTACATCGTTTATATCAAAAAATTCGTTTGTCCCGCTAATCCAAGAGATCGAGGAAAACCAATCGAGCATTATGTATTGCGATCAAACAAACGGCGATGACGAAAACGAAAAAGGAAATACTTTCGAGATAGTTAAAAAAAAAATCAAGTCAAAAAATATAAACTCAAAAGCGACTACTAGCAACAATACGAACAATAATAATAATAATAATAATTCACCGAGAAAAAACTCTCCCCTAAATAATAATACTAATAATATCACTAATACAAATACAAATAATAATAAAAATAATACAGCAACAACAACGGCGGAGACGAAACCAAAAAATAATAGACGTCCACCACCATTACACATCTTTGGCCAAGACATCAAAAATACGGTGGCTCTAGCCAAAGGTATTAAGGTCGAAAATTTTGAAATTAAACGTGTCAATGCAAATAAACATACCCTAATGACGGACTCATTACAAAATTTTAATTCGTTAAAAACTGTTTTTGACGAAGTTAGTACGAAATTTTATACATATACGCCCAAAGAGCTTAAAACAAAATCACTAGTTTTACGAGGACTAACCGAAAACGAGGACCTGAACGAACTAAAGACGGACATTGAGACAGCAAACGATGAAATACAAATAATTAAAATTTTACAAATGCGTTCCAAAAAACCCGAGCAACTAAAAAAATTATTACCTCTATATATCGTGCAATTTAGTCCTGAAACCCCCCTAAATTTGGTCTACAATATTAAACATCTAAATTATCAAAAAATTGTTTGGCATACCCTAAATAAAACAAATGAAATAATGCAATGCAAAAATTGCCAGCGGTATGGCCATACCGCATCTAATTGGAAATTAGATTTCCGTTGCGTGAAATGCGCAAATGAACATACACCAGGTAAATGCACCATCAACGACGAAGTTGCTAAAGAAAATATTTACTGCATCAATTGCAAAAAATCAGGTCATCCGGCATCGTATAAAGGCTGCCCAATTTATCAACAAATGCTAGTGCGCCTCAAAAAACGCATCGAAGAAAAAAAGAAACAGCAACAGATGGACAAACCGATTCCCAAAATGTTTTCATCGATTAAAGTAAGCAAAGAGAATGGCACTTTTGCTGAAATGATGCAAGGTGGACCCACACAACTACAACAACAAAAACAGCAACAGAAACAACAACACAACGACAACATCCTCCAGAGCCTCACTACACGGATTGACAAGATGGCCAAAATCATGGACCAGCAGAGTGAGCAAATTTCGCAATTACTCCAGATTATCGGTCAACTATAAATTATCAAAATTCCACTTCACATATTACACATCTTCAAAATTCGTCAAAATTCAAAATCATCTCGTTGAATGTTAACTCAATCGTTAGCATTCAACGTAGATTAAATCTATTAAAATTTTTGAATACACATCACCCGGACTGCCTTTTAATAAACGAGACCAAATTAAATGATAAACACAAAATTGAATTTAAAAATTATAATATTATTCGACGCGACCGTATCAACTCAAAACAAGGAGGTGGCACCGCCATTCTCATCAAAACGGGACTCAAATTCAAAACTATCGAACCACATACAATTAGCAATAGGAAAGGAATCGAAATAGCTATCATTAAATTAAACATTAAATTTTCGGCCAATAAAATTTTTCTAATCTCCATCTACTGTACGGGCAATGCTTCTCACATTTCGGACGAACATTTCATCGAGGAATGGAGCAAAATTTTCACCAATCTAAATTTAGACAATCCGAATCATTTTTACATCATAGCAGGAGATTTGAATGCACGCCACACGAATTGGGGAAACACGCTTAATAATTCTCGAGGAAATCGACTTAATCGGTGGATGACCGAAAATTCTATGGAATACCGAGCAAAATTATTCAAAAGCGAAAAGCCCACTATGATCCGTTCAGGCAATTTTCTTGATTTGGCCATTTTAGACATACGCATCCAAGTTAATCAAAATTCAAAGCACGAAATTTCAACACACCATTATGACAGCGATCACAGAGCCATTGAGATTATGGTACGAGGAGTTGGCGAGTTCGAGAGAGGAACCAACAAAATTGACAACGACGAACAGGACGAACAACAACACTTACGATATAGTTTTACCGGAATTGATTGGCAAAAGTGGACCAAATCATTAGATGACGCACATCGGACAACAACACTACATCTTTCAAACAATATAGAGCAAAATTTAATACCCACCGACCGAAATCTAACCAACGATGAAATTAATAAATATATCACGCAAATCACTCAATTAATTCTTGGAAATATTAAACAAAATTCTCCGAAACAAAGGCGTTTCAATAATATGATCTGCTACACAAACCCGATCATTGAGAAACTCTACAAGCATAAATCCTTTTTGATCACCAAAATTAAAAATTTGAAACGAAATTTAGCCTCGAACAACCGAAATCAAAATTATACTTTTGGCAATAACAACAAAATTAACGACTGGAAAGTGGAAATTAGAAGAACGGTCCAACTCATCGAGCAGAATGTCAAAATTCAAATTGAATATTGGTCAGACGTAATGAAGGGAATTCGACCCAGTACAAAAATGTGGTCAGAAATCAAAAAATTAACAAAATACAAAAATAGCAATTGCATAAATGTAAAAATTTTAGAAATTAACAATTCGGACATAAACAATTATAATCGTTTAGACATTGATTGGAGCCAAATTGCGAAAAATGACGAAACCAATAAATTCCAAATTCACAACGAAATTATAAATTTAAACATTATCGGCCAACATATTGAAGATCACACACAAAGAAATAAAAATTTAGGAAATCCAGATCACGAACGAGAAATCAACAAATTAATCAATCTAATCATTGAGAAACATAAGAACGATAAAGCTGCTCATATCACTAAAACAAAATTTTCGGCAACGAATCGAGCTAGCTCACCAAATCAACCTCGAGATGATCCAAATTATTTTATTACTTTCGATCAACTAACAGCAATATTAAAATTAGCCAATAATAAAAAATCGTTCGGCCCAGACTTAATACCAAATATAATTTTTAAACATCTTCCAAATTCTATCATTGTCGAAATTTGTACATTATTTAATAATCTTTTGAATAATAAGTCGTTTCCCGAGTGTTGGAAAATTGCACGAGTGTTCCCCATTTTGAAAAAAAACAAATCACCAACGGACCCAGAAAGCTATCGTCCCATTAGCTTACTCTCCAATTTCGGCAAACTCTTCGAAATTATAATTTACGAAAAATTAAATGATCACGTTTTGGAACAAAAATTGATACCCTATAACCAGTTTGGTTTCAAGGGCCACAACACAATTCACGCCATCACAAAATTAGTCACCGACGTAACACACAATTTAAATTTTAATAATCCGACGGGTGCCGTGATGATTGACATAAAAAAGCGTTCGAATCGATTTGGCTAGACGGACTCCTCGCAAAATTATATAAAATGAATTTCCCCATCGCAATACTGGAATTATTGTACGAATTATTGTACAATCGAAAATTCATAACAACTACTGGCAGCAAAAAATCATCGGCAAAATTCAAAATTATAGACGGAGTACAACAAGGTTCAATAACGGCTCCATTACTTTTCAATTTATATACGGCAGATCTTATTCGGAACGACGCGCTAAATTCAAAATCTATACAATCATGCGCCTACGCAGACGATATGATTGTTTATAGTTCAAGTTATCTGGTGGGAGATTTACAAAAAAATTTACAAACGGCACTAAATTACATTCAAAATTATCTTAATCTTTGGCACATCGAAATTAACACACACAAATGTGAATCAATACTATTTCGGCGACCATTAAAAAATGCGCATCGTGATCTAAAACGTAATTGGAGAAAGCTTTCGGTCAAAATTTACAACGAACCAATCAAATTATACGAAACCATTAAATATTTAGGCGTGCACATTGACAATATGTGTTGTATGGCTGAACACACGACGAAACAATTGGGGAAAGCGAGGTGTGCATTCATGGGAGCGAAGCATCTCTTTTATAGCAAACACATCGATACGAGAGTCAAAATTATCGCATATAAAACATTAATAAGGTCAATTCTCACATATGGATGCCCAGTATGGTACAATCAGGTGCCAAGATATATGGAACGATATCGGGTATTCGAACGCAAATGTCTCAGACATTGTAACGGGATATTTAGAAAAGCCGAGACAAACTTTAAACATTACATATCAAACAGAGTACAGTACGAAAAATTTGACGCAGACCGAATTGACGTATATATCATAAATTTGACACGAAACCACATTAGACGGGCATGTCTAAATTTCGACAATTCTTTAATATACGGACCTTACTATTTGGACACGTTACTAACAAAACTATACGCGACTAAAGGAACGGTACCAGGACCAAATTTATTTATTTATTTCGACCAAATGGGCTACATCCAAAATCAAGATGGCATACCACTTATCTACCATATTCAACGGCGGCCAAACGAAAAATGGTTAGATGATGAAAAATTTTTAAATCCAGACGAACATATCCGTTTCGATACGAC